>CAUYLG010027409.1:0-48685 GCA_963573385.1 Cacajao melanocephalus | reverse complement strand
GGATTACAGGCATAAGCCACCACACCCAGGCAGAGGCAACCTTTTTCACCTCTTTAGCCTAGCAGCCTATAAACATGCTGCCTGTGTGAGTGGACATTTGATGAATCAGTAACAAGAGCAAATACAGCCGGGCAGCCAGGAGAAAATAAAAGAGTGTGGCAAAGAAAAACTCAAAGAGGAAGTAAGCAGAACAATTTTGCATTCCTTTAAACCGCCTACAAACCTAATGTAAATGGAGTGGTTTAGAAAGGAATGCATCCAAGGTCCATTCACAGACCCTCTGCCTTGGTTATCAAGGTGGTGGTGGATGACTTCTGGGATTGAGATGCCCAGTGACGTGAGGAGGGGTCCAAGAGACTGGCAGAAAAAGCTGGCTGCATCCTGGGTACCAATGCTGTAATCCTCTCCTGCCTCATGTTGACTGTTTGAGCTTGAGCCTCTAATCTTATCTTGCATTCTTGTTTCTTAATCAATCCTACTGTTGTTAATGTTGTCAGTTTTTTGATTTTTGGGTTATTTGTTTTTTGTTGTTGTTGTCTGAGTCAGGGTCTCACTCTCTCACCCAGGCTGGAATGCAGTGGCTTGATCTCTGCTCACTGCAGCCTCAACCTCCTGGGCTCAAGCAATCCTCCCACGTCAGCCTCCTGAGTAGCTGAGACTACAGGCGCTCACCACACCCAGCTAATTTTTGTATTTTTTGTAGAGATAGATATCTCGCCGTGTTGCCCAGGCTGGTCTCAAACCCCCGGGCTCAAGCCGTTGCTCACCTAAGCCTCCCAAAGTGCAGGGATTACAGGCATAAGCCACCATGCTAGGCCTGTTGTTGGTTTTTTACCACTGCAAATCACTTGAAAGCAGCTTGCCTTAGCGGGAATCTGACAGGCCTGAGCACTATGGCTGCAGGTTGTCTCCCTTGCAGTTCTCGATGCTCCTACTAATGGAAGAGGAAGGAACAGCTCATCCTGAGATAGTGTAATGACTGGCATGGCAGATCCATTGCCTCCAGGGCTGTCTGGGATCCGCACTGGCAGCAATGAGGATGAGCTTCTTTGCTCAACTATGCTTCTGAAACTTTGAAACCAATGGCAGAAAAAAACGGCAACTCCTTCCATGAAATAGGCATGACAGAGTGCTTGTGACAAATTTATCTTGCTTTGTCTTACCCTCTTCATGTGACTTCATCCTGGGGACTTTAAGTCTCTACAAACCAAACTAACCCTTCTCTTTCTCCAATTGTTCTACATCGTTTTGGTTCCCAAAACAACCCTTCTCTGGAATGTTTTACTTACCTCGTTGTTTCTTTACCTCCTATGTGGTAAAACCAAGATGAAACTACAAGCTTCACTGTTGGCCAGACCAGCACTGGAATAATGATTGATTTCAAGGTTAGCCAGTCAGGAGTTGGTTGAAGAGGTGTGTTGTTCTCTCTCTCTCTCTCAATCTTTTTTTTTTTTTTTTTTTTTTGAGATGGAGTCTTGCTCCGTCACCCAGGCTGGAGTACAGCGGCTGGATCTCAGTTCACTCAGCCTCCTGGGTTTAAGCAATTCTCCTGCCTCAGCCTCCCGAGTAGCTGGGATTACAGGCTCATGCCATACCAGCCCGGCTAATTTTTGTATTTTTAGTAGAGATGGGATTTTACCTTGTTGCCCGGGCTGGTCTCGAACTCCTGACCTCAAGTGATCTGCCCGCCTCAGCCTCCCAAAGTGCTGGGATTACAGGTGTGAGCCACTGCCTCAGCCTGTTGTTCTCTCTTGAAAATGCAAAATTACTTCCAAATTTTCATTTTAATTCTAAGTGTCAAATACATGGGTATTTGTTATTTTAATAACCTTCTTCTAACTTGAAGATGTTTTATAACAAAAAAGGAAAGAAAGGGTAATAGAAGAACTTGCACATTCTGTTTTCTCTTCCTTGAAGTTAGGATACAATTAGAAAATTTACTATTTAGAAAATGAAATGGGCTGGGTGTGGTGGCTCATGCATGTAATCCCAGCATTTTGGGAGGCCAACGCAGGTGGATCACCTGAGGTCAGGGGTTCGAGACCAGCCTGACCAACACGAAGAAACCCCATTTCTACTTGAAATACAAAATTATCCAGGCGTGGTGGTGCATGCCTGTAATCCCAGCTACTCAGGAGGCTGAGGCAGGAGAATCTCTTGAATCTGGGAGGCAGAGGTTGTGGTAAGCTGAGATTGCTCCATTGCACTCCAGCCTGGGCAAACACAGTTAAACACAAACTCAAAAAAAAAAAAAAAAAAAAAAAAAAAAAAAAAAGGAAAGGAAAGGAAAGGAAGGGGAGGGGAGGGGAGAGGAGGGAAAGGAAAGGTTCTGAGGTATGCCTTTCCCAGATGTGAGTTTTGTATACAGTGAGCATGGCATGCTCTGAAGGATCACTAAGGAAGAAAATGTGCAGTCACTCCCTGTTCTATGCATATTTGCCCAATGGATTCTTCTTGTCTCACTTTTTTATCAATTGTATTTCTTTTTTTCAATTGTTTTACCACAGAGTTATGCTGTAATTACACATCCAGTAGAAATGCCTTCTTAAGAGAAATATGCTCTAGTATGTAGGGGTGAAGAGTCTGCAGTCTACTTCATTAGTTCATAGATAGATAAATCGATGGATGCCTAGATGCTTAGATAGATATATGCATAGGTAAAAAATAATTTATTAAAATACAATGGAAAGTATGTGTGTATTCTTTCACTTTTTCTGTATGCTGACTTTTTTATGATTAAAACTTAAAGGAATGAATGAAAGGAAAGAAAAGATAGAAAGAATGAAAGAAAGAATAAGAAAGAGAGATAGAAGAAAGGAAGAAATAAATGCTTCCTTAAGACAGACCCCCTAGAACCTGTAGTGTTCAGCTGGCTTGTTCATTCTGAGAGTTTCCATGGTCAACAATAGCTTACAACATTACATTCTAATCACCTCATGTCTAATTATTATAAATTACACAATCACTTTGTGAAATCTGATACCAGCTCCACTAGACTTCTCAGTGAACCATCTCAGAGCCACTTCTCTTTGAGAATCCTCTAAAGTTTAGCTGCAATCCTCTTCTGGCCATTCTGTGGGTCTGATTTATAGGTAAGATGTGCTTCAGCATGAATACCTCACCTCTACTCTTTTGAGCAGTTCTGGGAATCTTTGTATTGTTGACCACCTGTCTTGATCTAGGCATTGTTGACTGGATGACCCCACCAGTAGTCGCAACCCAGCCCCTTAGCCCCAGCCACCTCTACCTGAGACGGCCTATGTCACAGTTCTAGCCCATAACATATGTGAAAATTTGGTGGGCAAGTTCTGAATAAATTCTTGTTTTCCTCGTGAAATGGGCCTTTTCACCAGTTTACCCTTAAGCCTTTGCCCTTTAGCCTTTAATTCCTTTTCCTTCTTCCTGCCTACAATGTAAACATGAGGTCTGGAACTCGAGCAACCATCCTGAGATCCTGAGGTTACCAAGAGAAGGATGACAGTGGAGTGGAAAGAAGAAAAATATCTAAGTTTCTGATATCACTGATGAGCCACCTTGCCAGCCTTGGAATTACTTTTGAGAAAAATAAACAATGCCCTCTAAGATTGAAACCTTATAGAAGAGTTTTTAATAATTTGCAGCTGAAAGTAGGTCTAACCGACTCGTTGAATTCTGCCACCTCCTAGAAGATTTAGTCCTGGCATAACAAGAGTCACTCCTAGCCTCATACTGTCCACTCATCATACTCTAATCAGAACTTGGGCTGCCCACAAGTTAGTGAGTGGGCAAGGGAGTGAGTCTTTCACGTGCCACATTTTTGCATGCCACTGAGAGACTGGTCTTAGGTTCTGAGCATGACTGTTTATTTTCTTCAAATCCTTATTGTGAAAGAGCAACATGATTTTTTCAGACCTTTGGACTACGTCCAATTCTTTCAGACAAGGCAATTTTGCTACTTTTGCCCCTGGAGAGTTACCCAAATATTGAGCCAAAGAAACTGAATGTAGTCTATGAGTCAGTAATCATACCCATGAAATTTTTCAAGAAATAAATCTTCCTCTGGCCTATAGATATGTCTGGAGACTCTGGGAGAAGAACCCTGGTCTTCCCATTGGGTGGAGAGACAGAAAGAAAAGATATTATTTGTTCTCATAAACTTCCAAAGAACAATTTAAGTAAATAAGGTTCGACTAATAACTCTGGAGATAAAAATCCCCTACCTTGGCATTGCCGAAGTGCAAGCCAAGACAGAACAAATTTTCCCTACTCCTAGTCCCCAGACCTTAGCTTTGTACTGGGCCCCAAAGTGATTTCTGTTTTGGAAACCCCAAACCACACAAAACTCGGTAGGTCTGGAGTTTGAACATAGGAATAAAACAAGCCAAGTTTCCTCCTGACCTTGGCTAACCTTGAAATCAATCATTCTTCTAGTGCTGGTGTGGCCAGCAGTGAAGCTTGTGGTTTCATCTTGGTTTTACCACAAAACTTTGTGATGAAACATTAAGAACCCACTGAGATTTGTGCTTCCATTCCTGTCTTGTTTCAAGTTATTTTTGTAAAACCTGGTGAATTCTATAGCATATGACTATATCGCCCTAATATTTATCTTCTGCTCTACATGGGCTCATAACCAATTTCTGCCCAGAAGTAGTTTTTGAAAGCCTAATGATGAAAAGGCAGAAAATATCACTAAAATCCAGTCAGTGTAAAATTAAGAAGATTCTACAGATCTGATAGAAATCTACAAGATACAACACTGTTACACCAGCAAAAGCAACAATTCAAATAATTTGAAACACAAAGTAAAGAAAACACTTGCTGGGGGTTGGGTATTATAGGGTTGTTAGAGTATGATAAGGAGTTGGAGGAAAGAAACCCAAGAATTGACAAATGTTGCCCCAGACTAAAAGTACAAGAAACACAGAACTGGCATAGTGCTGTGAGAAACCCAAGAGACAAATGATAAGTTGGGATTTACCACCAATAAAGAGTAGCTCCATGGTTTCTAGCCCACAAATCTGGGTTAAATCAAGAAACACATGTAGAGGAAACTCAAATATCTGAATGTGCAGTCATTAGCAAGGAGAGAGTACTTTAATCTCATGAGCTGATTGTGCCATTGTAGTTTTAAAAAGTAACATCTTCATTCTGTATTCTATCTTTGAATTGGTGTTGACAAAAACCACTGTGCCAAGTGTTAAGTGATCTTATCCAATACAGATTGTTGTCACTAGAAATCTTTGGGAAAATATCACCAGCACCCATCATTTTCTCATAAAATAGTGAATTCTAACACCCCCTAGGTTATGAGGTACCTGAGCTGGATGTAGCCAAAAATAAAAACAGAAAGCTCTATATGCCTTGAGCTCCTTCCAAATCTGAATCCTATTTTGTAAGTTTAGAAATTTAGCCACAAAAACGCATTAACCAACCTTGTAACAGGGAATTTTTGCTTCATCTCAACAAACTTTTGTGAATTATGAATGATGTTTTTCAGTGATAGTAAAAGGGAAACCAAGGTAGGAGAGATACATGCCACCAACTACTATAAAATCACGAAAGCAGAAAACCAGTCTCTTTATGTCAAGAATATACTAAAGACAATCCTTGGGTCAGTGATAACATAGAGATCAACTCCTGGAACTTTAAGATTTTCTGCAAAAGCGATCAAGAATGACCCAAGAAGACTAGATAGATGACTGTCTCTTCCCCAGGGCCCCTCTATCTCCACCTCTCCCAGGTAGCTAGCATACCAAGTGTGCTACGCAATTTTCATGTCTTTCTCAAGGGCCAGGCTGATAGAAACTTCATGAAGTTCTAATAGATTGAGGCCGGGCACAGTGGCTCATGCCTATAATCCTAGCACTTTGGGAGGCCAAGGCAGGAGGATTGCTTGAAGCCAGGAGTTCAAGACCAGCCTGGGGAACATGACGAGACCCTGTCTATACACACACACACACACACACACACACACACACACACACACACGGCCAAGCATGGTGGCTCACACCTGTAATCCCAGCATTTTGGGAGGCCAAGGAAGGCGGATCACTTGAGGTGAGTAGCTCGAGACTTGCCTGGCCAACATGGTGAAACCCTGGTCTCTACTAAAAATTCAATAATTAGCCAGGTGTGGTAATGCATACCTGTAATTCCAGCTACTCAAGAGGCTGAGACACAAGAATCCTTTGAACCTGGGAGGTGGAGGTTGCAGTGAGCCGAGATCATGCCACTGCACTCCAGCTTGGGTAACAGAGCCAGACTCTATCTGAAACAGAGGAAGAAGAAGAAGAAGAAGAAGAACAAGAAGAAGAAGAAGAAGAAGAAGAAGAAGAAGAAGAAGAAGAAGAAGAAGTTGTTGTAATAGGTGAAGCCATGTATCTATTCCTCCTAAAGAGCTGTTTCTACCTTCTTTCCCTCAACGGGAATCACAAGTTGCTCCAACGCTGCTGTGAGTTCCAAACTACTGAATTTCCCCATAAGTCACAGGTCAAGTTCCTTGGAGATATACAAGGAACTGATTACAGTAAAGTGATACAAAGGTGGCACTTCTCCCCTAAATACCAACTGGACTGTGGCTCCAAAACTAAAATTCTAGGACAAGATTATATTATTTGCATCAAAGCTGTCACAGCCAAGGGGCCCCTAATTTCCTACCCTTCTGCAAGATATAAGTATAGGCTCCCTATGGTAAAAAGCCACCTACCAACTGCCTACGACACCAATGTATAAAACTCAGTGAGCTCATAATATAAACAGAGGAATATTTACTATACTCTTGGCACTGGCAAACTTATAAACAATAGCTCAGTGGAATATTTTTGCATTGAGTTTGTTTCCTGAGTATGTTTTTCTTATAAATCTGCATGCTTATCCAAAGACCACATAACTCATTAGGCATTACAGCTGTCCTTTTGACCTAAAATCAAAGGGCTGTTACTTGGGCTCTTTGCCGTTAAAAACTGTAAATGATTTACCATTCTTGGAAGAGTTTGTGTACATTGGCCAGCAGATGGCACTCACATCCAAGGCTATGAGACGTTTTCCTAGAGCCAAGGAAATCTTTGTTCACAAAAAAATAAATAAATAAAAAATAAAATAAAATAAAGGTTCATTACAGTTCAGTAAATACTAGGCAGATGACTTTTTAGTAAAAGACCATGAATACCACTCATGGTGTCTTCTTAAATGAAGTGTTGACATTGGATATAAGCAGCCACTCTATGTCATTTTTTTCATGAAGTAATTGGAATGGAGAAATTTCATACTGAAAATATGTCTTTGTGAGCAATAGTATTTGGCCCAAGGTACTTCTGTCATCCCTTTCCTTGGCAATATTTGGAATAGGATTAAGGACTCACATACTAATTTGAATGTTTAAAAAGCAAGCCAAAACCATTTTTGAATAAGAATGAATTAAGCAGAAATAAATAAAGACAGTCCTTGCTAAAGAGTCTCTTAATATGACAAATAGTGGCTATACTTGCCAAGTCATTGTTCATGAAGGCCTAGGATTGTTTTGTAAAAGGGGTAGAAATATCATTATCCATAGACTATGCTTAGAATGTATTTACCACTGAGTTGCATGTACTTTTTTTTTTTTTTTTGAGACATGGTCCAGGCCAGAGTGCCATGACTCCTGGGCTCAAGTGATCCTCCTGCCTCAGCCTCCCAAGTAGCTAGGACTACAGATGTGCATCACCATGCCAGCCTAATTTTTTGGTAGACACAAGGGTCTTGCTACATTGCCCAGGCTGGTCTTGAACTCCCTGTAAGCCATCCTCCTGCCTTGCCTCTCAAAGTGCTGGGAATACAGATGTGAGACTCCTCTCCTGGCCATACTAAGTACTATTAATAATCCATATTACCTCCACTTTGATCAAGCAAAATCAATCACCCTATTATTTTAGTAAATAGAAATACAATAAAGCCTTATTGGCTATATAAGATCAAGTATACCACTAGCTAGCACTGCCAATTGCTGAACACTTACTACATGTCATACACTGTCAAAAACCTGCAACATACAGCAATTTAATCTTTACAGCAACCTTATGAGGAAGGTAACACAATTATCTTCACTTTGCATAAAAGGAAAATAAAGGTCAGAGGCAAGTTGCATAATCTATGTAAGCCTCATCTCATTTTTAAAGTGTGAATAACAACATAGACATGCCTTATAGTTATGAGAATTAAATAAGAGCAAAGCACTTAGCCTGATAAGTGTAACTCTTGAATATGTGATTACTATTACTATTACTACAACTACCTCAAGGATTACTGCATTTATTTATTTATTTATTTATTTAGAGACAGAGTCTAACTCCATCACAGGTTGGAGTGCAATAGCATGATCTCGGCTCACTGCAGCCTCCACCTCCCAGGCTCAAGTGATTTTCATGCTTCAGCCTCCTAAGTAGCTAGAATTAGAGGTGCATGCCAGCACACCCAGCTAATTTTTGTATTTTTAGCAGAGACGAGGTTTAGCCATGATGGCCTGGCTGGTCTTGAACTCCTGACCTCAGGTGATCCGCCAGCCTCAGCCTCTCAAAGTGCTGGTATTACAGATGTGAGTCACCTTACCCAGCCAACTGCTACTATTTATTATTAGTAGTAGTAAAGAGGTTATTTGCTCAGGGTCACACAGACAATATGTGACAGAGTTGGAATTTGAACTCAATTCTATCTGACTCCAAAACTTGGGTGCTTAGCCAGTAGGAGTTGATGCCTCTAAATGACTAAACCAGGGTAATTCTGAGAATAAAATAAAACTTCTAGAAATATGAAAGTGTTATTTCATATTAACACTTTTATGGAGGGAACATACAAGAATGGTCATCCAGCAATAGGAAACCATCTCTTTAAAATTTCTCCTTCCAGACGCAAACACACATACAAAGCAAATGTCTCCTCTCACTCATCTTGCAGGTCAAGATGACCTTTTATCTATCTGACCAAAATATGATATCTTAATGGTCATAAAACTACATCTTTCTCAAGGGAAGAGAGTAAGGAACCAGAAGTTAATGAGGAAACATGACTGGTGCAAGCTAGAAACACCCAGCATTGAGCCAAGGTGACTACACCATAGAATGCAGAGCCAAGTCTTTATCCTGGCCTATACAATGCCAGCAATGTGACTTCTAGTGAGCTCTGTAGTTCAGGCATATAAATCAAAGTGAATGGTGATGCTGAACCATGGCATTAAGGGACAAGTTCTCTGAATAGTGGCCTAAATAAGATTAGTGTGATTTTTGAAACATTTTTTGATATGGTTCTAGTTCATCCACCAAGTTAACTTCACACATTTGCCATTCTTCTAACTGCCTTGGAATTCGTATGTGAAATTGCTTTGGATCAGTGTATTAAAATATTTCACTAAAACCTCATTCTTTGTTCATCAGGATAAAGTAAATTGATTTATATTACATTGTTTTAGGTTTCTGACCCCCAAGATTTCTGTGTATGTCTGTGTTTTAAGCTATCATTTCTCAATCACCTACTATGTGCTAGGCACTAGGCTTACCCTTTAAATGCATTAACAGGAGAAATGTTCCTATCACTCTCTGTCCCTTAGATTCCTGAACATCATTCTTTCATCCATTCCAAAAGCATCAATGAAGCACCATCTAGGTAGATGGCACTGAGCTGGGCACTGGTCATACCAAGATAAATAAAATGCACCCTCTCATATGATAGATGCCCATCTTCTTCCTCTATCTTCCCTCAGATGCCATTTATGCCTTAAGACTTAGACAGCATCTAAATAAAGAACACAAAGGGAAATCAGGTTCGGTAGTAAACAGGAGTAGGGGGATGTCCAAGAACAAAAGTTTGGAAAAATATAAAACTGATCATACTCTCCTCAGGTGCTCCATATAGATCGAGCCTTATTAGGAATCTCTTACCTGGAAACTTTAAACAAAGAACAGTCAGCCTCTAATATCAAGATGACATCTGGCAACCTGAGAACACTCCAGAGAGATTTATTGAATATTCAGAAAAGAAAACTACATGTCTAGGTTCTTTATAAACCATCAGAGCCAAGGTTTTCTTCTTGAGGGGAGGAAGAAAGAAAAAGGAAGTATAATGCTATCTTCTGAAGTTGTCCAAGACAAAGTCCTCAAATCATCACAAGTTGATCCTACCTAAAGTATGGACAATTTGAAAATCCATGAGATATTTTCCAGATTTTAACCCAAGTCCTAGACCCCTTGAGGTTTAACTAATGTGCAAAACTCAAAATGATACTTGCCTCTCTAAACCCTTTCTGAACAAGACTAGAGGGGTTTATTGAGAGTATAATTACTGCTTCTAGAAATAACACCAGAAAATGCTTTTTAAAGGATAAATACTGAGGTGTTTTGAGTGGGCATCAAAGTTGGCAATGATCTTCTGCCAAGAATCTTAAAAGACAACCACAATTCGGGGCTGGGTGGAATGGCTCAAGCCTGTAATCCCAGCACTTTGGGAGGCTGAGGCAGGCAGATCACGAGGTCAATAGTTTGAGACCAGCCTGGCCAAACATGGTGAAACCCTGTCTCTACTTAAAAAAAAAAAAAAGAAATTAGCCGGGCGCAGTGGCTTATGCCTGTAGTCCCTGCTACTAGAAAGGCTGAGGCAGGAGAACCGCTTGAACCCAGGAGGCAGAGATTGCAGTAAGCCGAGATGGCGCCACTGCACTCTAGCCTGGGCAGCAGAGCAAGACTCTGTCTTAAAAAAAAAAAAAAAAAACTAGTAGGGCATGGTGGCACTCGCCTGTAATCCTAGCTACTCAGGAAGCTGAGGCAGCAGAATCACTTGAACCCAGGAGGCAGAGGTTGCAGTGAGCCAAGATTGTGCCACTGCACTCCAGCCTGGGCAACAGAGCAAGACTCCGTCTCAAAAAAAAAAAAAAAAAAGAAGACAACCACAATTCAGTAGTTACCTCAGCCTGTTCTGATGGGTTATCTAGAACCTCAAATATTTTTTCTGAACTCTTAACAAGAAGATGAAAAACAACAGGTTAGACAACTGCAATAAAGGAAATTATTTATTATGTACAAGTTACACTCTTAATAAATTATCTTTGCCAACATGCTAAATACAGTAAGGCTTTCAGGCTGTTGGTGTACTCTTTAGCCGATCTGTAAGGTACGATTCTATTAAAAATATATAAATAAATCTTAAAATATAAAAATATAGAAATAGAACCCTGATGGCCTGAAAGTTTTTGTGTACCTTAACAGACCTATAATTTACTGAGGGGTGAGGGAAAAGGTTGACTGAAGAGGCATGCCTAATCTAGATTTACAAACTGTTTATAAAATTGGAGCAGTCAGACCAATAAACATTATGCTTTCTGTACTGCAAATGGCAAGTTTCACTGTGTTTGAAGTAGTTGTTGTTTTATGGAATTGCGATGCCAGTTTTCTATAGGCACAGCCTTAGACATTTGGAAGAATCTAGTTTAAAAATGTAACCATAGTGTTTATACACATGCTTATACTTGTTAACCAATACAACTACAATTATTCCAAAAAGACAGCACTGTTTATATTAGATTTGTTTTTCCTGGTTTAATACAGAGTTAAACACCAATAAATTCACTCAATTTAGTTAGATAAAAATCTTGCTCTCATTACCTTATAAACATTTACTATAGTTAACCTTAACACCTTCCTGAGGTAATCTGGCAGCATTTTTGTTTGTATTTTTTTTAATTTTTTTAATTTAAAAAAAATGCCTAGCAAATGTAAAGAGTCACAGTTTAAAGATAAACATCATTTTTTTCTAAATTTTTTATAATAAAAATATTTATCTCCCCAAACATGAATGATATATATTATATACAACTCAATGAAACCAACCTGCACCTTTTTTACAAAATATGTGATGTTACCATGATGCTTTTCTATGTGATTGTACTTCCCATTCCTCAGGGGCAATTTGTCTCCAAGGCTACCCGAACAGTTTTCAGTTTCCACAATCTTATCAAGAGAGATCAGGCAGGGAGATAAGGCTATCCCATATACAGTTGTATCTGGAGGCCATGGCCAAATCTTCACTGTTAGTGCTACATTTGACCCGAGAACCATTTTGTGGATTGCTCATGAATAACATTTTTAACCATAATTCTCCACTCATTGTTAGAAAGGAGAGCTTGCTTTATATTTAACTGGTCAACTCTTTAAAATAAATGTGACCTCAACTCTATGAATTAACTAGTGGCCGTGAGCAGATTCTTTCTGAGACAGCCACTTTAAATCATTCTGCCAGGAGGGCAGAGGCCTTTCATGATGGTGGTTTTCTAACTACTGCCAAATTCTCAAAGTAGAAAAGTATTCCTATAAGAGTTAAAGGTATACTACACTACCCCTTTTCCATGCATTCACAAAGACAATACTGAGTTGGAATTCTCATGAGGTGCTTACTGTTTTCAACCTTACTTTTATTATCATTGTTTGTACATACATGGCCAGCAATTTCACTTTTCCAGAGATTTCATTCTAGGCAAAATTTCTAATTTAATTGTAACAGAGCATGTCTAAATATTTGGATTCATTTCTGACGAAAACAAAGGGGCCAAAAGTTTAAAAAAGATTTCTGTGCTGACATGTCTGCTTTCTAGATGCAAAGCAATTGGTTCAACCAGGCAGCACAAGTTCCCTCAATTATCTAATCCCTTCTAGCATTACATTTTTCATTTTTCAAATCTTTGGCTAATTATAAGCACAACTTTATTAGCAAAAGAGAGAAAACATTTTCTCTTACCCCTTTTAATCCAACTTCATTCCCAACTCTGATGTCATCTCTCACTAACCTTAATTAAGTACCCACTATTGATGAATGAATCTATTATTTAATAAAGATAGTGTTTATTCCATTAGTAAAGACAACTGCATAGAATCTACCTGGCATGGTTAGGAGAATGTGTGAAAGAGGAAGACATATGGAAAAGAAAGATCCAGGATTTTTTTTTTTTTGAGATGGAGTCTTGCTCTGTCCTCCAGGCTGGAGTGCAGTGGCACTATCTCAGCTCACTGCACCGTCCACCTCCTGGGTTCAAGAGAGGAACTCTCCTGCCTCAGCCACCTGAATAGCTGGAATTACAGGCACACGCCACCATGCCCAGCTAATTTTTGTATTTTTTTTGTAGAAACAGGTTTCACTATATTGGTGAGGCTGGTCTCGAACTCCTGACCTGATGGTCCACCCATCTAGGCCTCCCAACGTGCTGGGATTATATGCATGAGCCAACACATCCAGCCTTGGATGCAAGCTTTTGAGAAATTACTAGATAGGTTAAATTGCTGAGAAAATAAATAAGCAATCTCTCACTTCACATACATTACCAAAAACTGTGGTCCTTAGGAATTCACTGCTGGTCTTGTTTACTGTCTCCAAATAGCTGATCCAAGATAAGAACTTTTTTTTTTTTACATTAAGCTGATTCGTGAATGCACATTGTCTGAGATGGTACTTCATCTTAATAACGCATGGATTTCTACATGACTCAATAATAGATTTTTTTCTTACTGAAAAAATTTACCAATCTTGTAGTTGTAAAGAGATACAGTATACATATAGCCATTGGTATTATAGTCTCAATAATTCACCTAAATTTAGCAAGTTTATATTTTTCTTCCATAAAAAGTATTTATAAACATTATAATTTTTTGTTCAGTCTTAAGAGGTTAAATCAATTAAAATATGTCTCAATAGAAAGTCTTCAAAGCTTCCTCAGCCATAAGCTTAACAGCCATTCACACACACACAAAAGATGCCACACTAAAGTCTAGAACACGAAGTAAAGAATAAATGCCACTTCCAGTTATGACTGAAATGAAAAGGAGCATAGGCCAGGTTTTACACCTTTATTCCAGCCGGGATGCCAGGATCTTTGATACTACTTCCAAGAGAACTAAAAAATAGTAAGGTGAATTGTGTGTGTGGTCAGGACTTGAGGCTTTATTTCTCAGCTCTTAAGAAATATGGCATCTTAGAACTCCCTTCCCTTAATGGATAAAATACCACGATTTCAACTTTTGACCAGTTGATGTACTGGGTCAGAAAGGGCTAATGCTGGACTTAATAGTCTGCATCAAATTAGTCTTCACAATACCAACTGGCTTGTGGACCAAAAAGGGGCTCCAGATCAGGCTCCAGTCCTGCTGCCTCTTACCCACTCTACCCAGGGAGGCGTGCAAGCACCAGAAGAATTTCCCGTAGGAAACCACAAACCCCAATACCTCTGGTACCACCTGCATGTCCTTCTGTACAAGAGTTGGCCCACCCCAATTTTGTTTAATTCTCAGAGCCAACGGGTATACAGCTGCACCAAACCACTGAATTTCACAATGTAACTTGAAACAAACTGAATCTGAAAGGCTATTTTATGGGTATTTTGCCTCCACTCCTGCAGGTAACACAATCCACAGTACACCCACTGGCTAGCCGTATTTGACTCTCCTAATCCTCATTACCATACTTCCTTTGGTACACTTCTCAAGGGAAGTATGCCTGAGAGCACTAGCAAATAAAATAGGTATTTCTTAATCACTTGTGTTGTCTAAAAAGCATAATGAAGATTAAAATCAATCTTAAATCTTGTTTGTGAGTTTTGTTTATATCTCCACAAAAATTTTATACTTTTGTTTTACTATGTTTATTATCTATTTTAGGTGGTTATTCAAATCAAAATTTTCATTGTCCTAAAGTTATACATGATCTAGTAACAAAAAGGGGAAGAGACCACAAATTATAATATTTCTCATGAGTATGTTTTAACAGCAAATTTGCCACCATAAAATGCTGAAAAGTTGAACTTTGAGAAATAAAGTTGGTATTTTATTACATTCTCTGTTTAGCTCAGTTAACCAATGTTGAAATTTTTACTTTTTTTTTTTTCTTTGAGACAGGGTTTCACTCTTGTTGCCCAGGCTGGAGTGCAATGGCACGATCTCAGCTCACTGCAACCTCCACCTCCAGGGTTCAAGCAATTCTCCTGCCTCAGCCTCCCAAGTAGCTGGGATTACAGGTGCCCACCACCAAACCTGGCTAATTTTTGTATTTTTAATAGAGACGGGGTTTCACCATGTTGGCCAGGCTGGTCTCAAACTCCTAACTTCAGGTGATCTACCTGCCTCAGCCTCCCAAAGTGCTGGGATTACAGGCGTCAGCCACCATGCCCAGCAGAAATTTTTGCTTTTTATATGAAGTTGACTTAATTTTCCATTGTTTTGAGCTTTAATCAAAAGGAAAAAAATAATTTTAACAATTAACAGACCAGTCTAGTATGTTATCTTCTAAGCACTCTATGAGAGCTAATTCATTTTACCTATAACTAATTTCCAATAGAAAGAGAGTTACTATACTCCTGCACATACTGACAAGTCTTTCAGTTTCATGAAGGCTAAGTGATTGAACAGGAACTACTGTCTCAGCAGTTATATACATAAATCCTTTGAAGAAATTCTACAAATTGAAGGGCCTGGATTTCCACACTTATTTTATTTCACTATGATACATCTGCTGAGTAGAAATAAGACTCCCCTCTTTATCCAGGCTTCAACTTCAGTCATATATTTTTTTATTTGAAATGAACTAAAGCTGATTTAGAGCGGACATGCCTTTTGGAATGCCCTTTGGTCTTTTATTTCTTGAATGATATGCTAAGGTTTGGAATCTACCCAAACCTCCTTGAAGAACCCCCTGCAAAGTTTAATTCAATTTAAATTTACTTATTCCTCAGCATAAAATGTTCTTTCTTATTTCTCTTTGTTTTCTTTGAGTGAGCACATGGACATATTTTTGTGTTTCTAAACATTTGGATGCTGGAACAATGTAGAAAGAAAAATACTACATATTTTATTCAGTCATGTTAAAAGTTGTGGCAGAAAAATATAATTCTGAGAACTCCTGGCCCTGGCACTATGCAAATCATTTCACAATATGCAAATGATTAAGCTGCAATGTAGTCATAGTTCCTACCAAATGTTTCTCCTCTTATTAGACACATTCTTAAAAGTGATGGGCCTGAAGTCTCACTTTGTTTTCTATCCATTTCTGTGTACTGCTTACATTCAAATCTTTACTTTGCAAATAAAAATAATAGAACATGTATTTGCCAAAATATGTGTGTGAACAAGTGCAATTCTATAGGCATAATGCAGAGAATAGATACATAACAAGTCTTTCAGGTAACTTCCTAAACACGCATCTGCTGCTTCAAGCTCTACTTCAAGGAATTTGTGAGTGTAATACAGAATTTTTTTTTGAAACGGAGTTTCACTCTTGTTACCCAGGCTGGAGTGCAATGGCGCTATCTCAGCTCACTGCAACTTCCTCCTCCCAGGTTCAAGTGATTCTCCTACCTCGGCCTCCCAAGTAGTGGCTGAGATTACAGGCTGAGGTGGGTGGATCACCTGAGATCAGGAGTTTGAGACTTGAATTTTTTAAACAAAAAAAAAGTGTTCATCTCTTCCTGAGCCTATATAGTGATTGACTACAAACTGATTAACTTTCCTATATTTAAAATTTAAACATGCGGTTTTAGTTGTCAGGATACTTTTGCTGTGCCTATGGCAAAATAAAGGTGATGAAAGAACATGTAGTGTTAAACAGCTAAATAAAAAATGCTTTTCCAGGCCAGGCTCGGTGGCTCATGCCTATAATTCCAGCACTTTGGGAGACTGAGACAGAGGATCGCTTGATTCCAAGAGTTCAAGACCAGACTGGACAACATAGTAAGACCTCATCTCTACAAAAATAAAAAACAAAATTAGCCACGCTTGGTGGTGCATGCCTGTAGACCTAGCTACTGAGGAGGCTGAGGTGGGTGGACCACTTGAGCCCATGAGGTCAAGGCTGCAGCAAGCCATGATCATGCCACTGCATTCTAGCCTAAGCAACAGAGTGAGATCCTGTCTGGGGGGAAAAAAAACACTTTCCAGTAGTAATAACAGTGAAATGATTGCAAAGGGATTGCAATGCACGAGGATCCATCCTTAAAGACACCTACCACAGGCATACTCCACCTACTCTCTAGGTTTCATATCTACTTGTGCTGGGGTTATTCCTCCTACTAATAGTTCTCTGGTTCTACCACTGAGTCATTCTAGGGAGAAACAGTCCCAACATAATCCCAGAAGTACTCTCTCCTGCTCCTCTCTCCCCTCCCACTTTTACTCAAGAAAATTTCAGCTATGCATTTTGTTTTCAATAATACCTGAATGAGAAAGTCCTTGAAATAAGAGAAGGATGTGTTATATGTCAAAATGAGCTATTCATTCCTGGTGATCATTAGAGTGTCACAAGAGAAGAAATGTACCCAGGAGGGTCTTGCAAAATTCCAACTCTGGGAATTGTGTTCTATCTAAAGACTCTCCATCATTTCAGCAGCCCATTCATTTACTCAAAAATATTTGTCAGGTGCCATTATATCCAGCACTGTGTTAACATCAGCAAGACATTAAATCTTCAAAGTAGTTTCTTATTCTACACTTATGTTGACACATTTAGGTGTGGCTTTAAATTTTCTACTCAGCTAAATGCTTAGTTCCCCTTCTAAGTAATTTGTCATTTTCCATCACATTTAAGTGGGTTTTATTTTTTTATCAATGGAATTCTATCATATATAATGGCATTTACATAAGAGTTCAAATCATGAGGAATAGCAACAGCAAAATCCAAGCATTATAGATTTAAATATTATTTCAGAATTAGATTACTGGAGTTAAACTTCTAGATTCTAGACTCCAAGCTGCAAGAAACAAATTTCAGCTTTGACTACCCCCAAAGGTTAATCAAGCCCTAAATCTCCATAGAATAATTTGCGTTTCTTTTCGTAATCCAGACAAAAGGAGGAAACGGCCATAATCTGCCCTCACTGGCAACTCCAGCATCACGAGAATTTTCCCAGGCGGCTTTGTGGCAGTCTAAGGAGGCTCCAAGCATGTTATAACTACCATTCATTAAGCGTCTATTGTGCTAAACACTTTACATTCAAGACTTTAGCTCATTTTAAGCTTCCCTCGCAGTGTAAATATTGCAGTTCCTATTTTCCAGATGAGGAAATCGAGGCTCAGAGAGGTTACTTAACTTTGCTCAAACCAACGCAATTTGTGCCAGCGATGCATCTGTGACATCGCTCCATCAATTCTCTCCACAATGTGTTTCTACGTTTAAGAAAGAAAAAACAATCATCCGTGAAGGTTGAGGAGAGAGATGGGGTTGATAATGTTGTCTGAGAAAGATTTCTGAACACAGGAGGAAATTAAAAAGAAAATTCTGTAGCAAAACAAACCAATTGCAGCTGTTGGAGTTAAGGAGAAAAACTCGCTTCGAGGGTCCCTGGGTCGGCTTCCTGCTACCTACGGCTAGGCTGTGCCTGCACCCAGCGTGGTGATTGGCAGGCGCTTACGGTCTACGCGTGGGAGTCTGAGCGCCAGTTTCTCAGCTCTCCTACTCCCGTGACCCTCACCCCTATCCCATCTTCAGCCACCCGCTGGGAGCTTCCCCCATCCCCACCCCCCAGTGCCCGCGAGGCCCCCAGGCAGAGGGAAGCTGCTGACTGATGAGGGCGGCCGAGCGCGAGAGCGCTGAGTGAGGCCGCTGCGCCCAAGCCTGTTGGCCTCAGGACCCCGGCAGCTGTGGACGCCCGAGGGGAGCGCAGTCATCTTGAGCTAACCCGCGGGGCCCGATCGGAAGGGATGCCTCGGCCTAAGAGCTGGCCCCGGGTCCTGGCGCCTCCACGCGAGTAAGCGGGGGCTGCAAAGGCTGTGCTGGGCCTCCGCTGCGGCCCTTGGGGTGCTCTGGGCCCTCACTGCCTCGAGGCCGTGCGGCCCAAGCCCTTAGAGCAGAGGCCGCGCTAGTCTGCAGGGGTCAGCGCAGGGCCGGAGGCAGCAGGTTCTCCTTCTCACTCCAGGTTGACCCTAAAGAAATGATTTAACTGTGGCTATGGCAGCTGCCCACGCTGTCTGGAGGAGCAGCGCGCCGGGGACGCAGCAGCGAAGCTGGCCCCAAGGGGCGCCCAGGCCTCACGCGCCCGGCTTTCTCCCCGCTCTCCTCCTCCTCCTTCCCTGGCTCAGAAAGCCTGCCAGCAGCGGCCCCAGCCCTCCCCCAGCCTGCGCAGGGCTCCGCTTTCCCTCCATCAACTCCAGGCCGAATTCAATCCGAGAAGGCTCCTTTGAGCTTTTGTGTTTGCTGGGGGAGATGTGGGCGCAGGAGGGATCGCGTTACAACTTTCATTTCCTGAAATGTTTGAGGGAACATCCAGGGTTTTTATCCCCACATCAGGCCGGGCGATGGGCTCGAGTTTCAGGCCTTGTCACTCAGCTGTCACCAAACAAACGAAGCTCTCAGAGTCCAGGAGAGGGAGAGCTACCTGCTATTCATGACCCCTGGAGCAGGTGATCGCTCATGGGAAAAACAGGTAGAATTAATCATAGGGCTGTTCTCTGTTTCCTCTCCTTTTTGGCAGACCTGCCCACAGTGCGAAACCTATCAGCAAACAAATTAACTCTTTCTTGTCACCCAAGGGAACTAAAAATACGTTTTTAGAAAACTCAACACACACGTTTCACACCAAATGACAAAATGAGAGTTGAAAGGAACATCTTACATCCCACTCAACCTTGCAATTTCTTAGTTTGTGGGTTCTCATCTTGGTAGGACTTAGAACTTGGGGAAACTGGTAGAGAAACGAAGCATCCTCATGCTACCTGGTCCTATCTACTGGATGGAGCCCCAGGTGTGGTCCATGAACTCAGGCAGATTTCAACATCTCCTCCTTGGCTGAGTGTCAATACAGCTGGGATTGAGCCTACTAAAACAGAAAATCTCTACTCCGACAGGAGTTTCTAAGAAATTTCTGTAAATTAGTGTTTTGCTTCCCCCAGACTCTCCCCTAAGTAAGTCATGTTGAGCATCCATGTTGCCTTCTGTATTGGAAAAATCCAAATGCATTTGAAATCTCCCTATTCATTTCAATTCTAACTTAATTCTAACACAATCCTAACACTTTTTTTAAAAAATTACTTCTTGTCTTAGTTGAACTAAGAAAGTTCAGCATACTGGTGTTCTTTGTTTTTGTAGATACTGTTTAATGGCTACTTATTAAACATTACAATACAAATTTCAAATTCTATCTTTATTTTCTATTTAGTTCTACTTTCCCCTTTTTTACTCTCTTTCCCTTCCCTAGAAAATAAAAGTAAAGAAAGAAAAAGAGGAAATGCATCTGTACTTGTTTCTAAGATACATTGATGCTGGAAAAGTTAGGCAAGACAGCTTACGAATCTTCAACCAGACTGATTTTTTTGAAAGTAGAAATATGGTAAGAGGCCAGTATTGCCATTCTGCCTTTTAGTTCTTCCATAAAAGTTGTGAGTGTGTGTGAGTGTGTGTGTCTGTGCGTGTGTGTGTGTGTGTCAGAGAGAGAGAGAGAGAGAGAGAGAGAAATCAGGATATATACTGTTTGTAAAATAATCCTCCTGGCCTTCTTTATGAAGATTTTGTCTGTTTATTTTGAAAATAGCCATTGGTTCCAGATTCCCAGGACTGATTTTCTTAGATTAGCTATTTGTACTCAGAGGTAGAGCCCTGAGCAATATTATTCTTCAATTAAAATCAAGAACTTGACTTTAGGAGGAAGCATGTTATGTTTATATAACATCAGCAATGCATAGAAAATATTCACCACACATATCTGAAGAAAGACAAAGCTTCAATTGTTTAAATGTTCTTTTCACTTCATAGATACTAAGGCATGTTGATCTTCTATCAAGCTTAATTTTTTAAAAAGCTTGTTACCTACTTTCATCTCCACAGTATTTTAAATAAATACAGAGCTAATGCTGTCTTCCTTGTAACTACCTCCTTGATTTAAAGGTAAGATTATCTTTTGCAACGTATTATAGACTGCCATCTCACCCTCATAAATGTGCATTTTCTCTACAAGAACTCCACCAAGTTCCCACCATTACCAGTCCCCACCACTACCACAGGCAAAAATGCTGCAAATGTTAAGGGGAATATGACTGCATACAGATACTTACAGTTTAATATAGTATCTGTGTGAGGGCCAGCACAAAATGTCACAGTTATGTGGGTTTAGTTTAGTTTGTTGGCTTTTTGGGAGGGTTGGAGGGGGAGGAGGTAAGGAGATATTCACAATCACATTGTCTTTTCCTGGTATTTAGACCATTTGGAAAACTGGCAACTCAAATTAAAACAAGTATTGCAAAGCAACTAAAGTTTTTCATTGAGAGAAAAAAAAGGAGAGTAGTTAAGTTTGTAAAACAACTTAGTAACAAGAAAAGAAGATCTAGAAAGTTGATTTTACTGGCATCCTGGCTGGACTCCACAGATTTTCTATCAAGGGTGCTCTATGAAATGTTCTTTAACATTTCAATATTCTTTAAGAATCCTGACACTTAATTTAATGGTTTATGTCAGTAAAAATATGTCATCTAGACTTTTTTTTCTTTAACATCCCACATGCATATCAGCTCAGGTCTTAAACCATCACTAACCCCTCACTGCTCCCCTCCCTGCCACCAAAGAATTATATTTCTACTGTAAATAAGCCATGGCATTTTAAAACCTATAATCAATTTTAAATCACAAATTAAAATAAATTATATGGCAAATTAAAATAAATTTGTCTTGTGTTAATCCATGAGTGTTTCTACTCTGGTCTACCTAAGTTAGTCTCATAAAATACTGATCTTATAGCGTGGGAAGGACAGGGGACCAGATAAAGGGAGGTGGTATACATTTCCATGCCTTATTATAGTAACTAATTTCCATGCCTTATTATAGTAAGCCAAGAGCCAGTCTCTCTGTCTACTTATTTATCTTTTTAATGGCAACCACTAATGGCATTAAAGAAGGGAGAGTACCCAATATCACCTAATCATGTTTTAATTACAGTTGGGTAGCCACTTCAGGTAAGCTTAAATATGCGTTAAATCTTAAGGTAACCATTTTCTCTCTCCAAGATAAGATTGTTAGAGTTTTGGGTTTTAGGTTTTTGCTTGTTTCTGTATTTTCTATTTGGTCACAAAAAAAGAAATGTTATTTCAAGAATATTTAACATATGGCAAAGGAAAACAGTTAGTGAGCACTTTCCCAAAAGGAGAGAGGAGGGAAGATTCTCAGGTAGCAAAGCAGGAAGGGGCAAACCTTAAGGTGGTGGGTTGCACTCTACTGCTGAGAACTGGGGTCTCAGCCGTCCATTAACAAGTTAAAAGGCGAGAAACTTAAACTCCATTGGAGAAGAGACAGGGGTCCATGCGCCTCAAGCAGTCTCTTTCTCTTTGTTTTTAAATGCTACTGCAGTGTTGTTTCTCGCTGTCTGAAAGGACCACAGCGTCTAAAACCCTGATTGTCATCCTCAGTGGGAGAACAGGTTTCCAGTTTCATCAGCTGGAAAGAAGTTGTGTGTGTGAGTAGTTGGTTTAAAATATTAGAGAAAATGCGGCCTTTCCAGGGCAGCGCTTTTTCTGGATAGACTAATAGTCAACAATTTGCCTATGATTTTGATTATTTTTGCTCCTCGCTGGCTCATACAGTTCGTACCTAACTCATCGCCTTTAGACAGTCTTCCAGGTGGAATTACTGGATTCGGTCAGAATCGGGGAGGGGCCACTGTGCCCTTAAGGGTCTCAGAAGTGCCCACCTGGCTTAGGTCGCGGAACACGGGCGTAGGAGATGGGACTGAGCCTTGGGGTCCCTCAGTGTAAATTGTCCGTGGAATCGAGGTGGGCACACACACTAGTGTGCTGGCTTCGGGCAGCTGAAAGGGGTAGTCTCAGAGTTTTTAGAGTCTCCTCCAAGGGAAAGCTCGGGGAAAAAAGAGAAATGGAACTGAGAGAGCACATGGAGCACTAGCGACCTCCCTCACCTTAACCCTAACGCACCTGTCCCTGTCAACGCCGTGGGCCCTAACGAATCAGGGAAGAATGTGAGCCGCAACAGCCTGACCCGAAAGGCGCTGCAGGCCTAGGCTGGTGCCTTCCGCTTGGGTCCCGGGCTGTGCGTGGGGGAAAAAGCCGCTGCTCGCCCTAGGGTCGCCGGCGAAGGGGGAAATAACCGACCTGGCCCCACCAAGAAAGTGGAGCTCTCCCACCCCTCATCCCCAGTCCTCCTGGAGACACTAGAAGCCAGGGCCCCTCTCTCTGCCGCGGGAAGTTCTAGGGACAAGCCCAGAAAGCGACGCCCTCTCTACCTGGCACCCCTCCTCAGAGCGCGCGGGTGAAGAGCCGGGTCCGAAAACCAAAGCCAAGACCCCAGGAATCGAAGAAGGAGACAGGAGGTGTCTGAAGCAAAAAGGCCACTGGGAAATGGGTAGCAGGGCCTAGGCCGCCTCCGAACCGGGCTCCAAGGCCTGTGCCATCTGCCCTGTGCGGGAAGCGCGGGGCCTGGGAGCGAGGGAGCACTCACACCTGCGGTGGTGCTGGGGACGCAGCGCTCTGCCAGGGCGGCTTTATCCTGCCGCCAAAGGGCGAGGACAAGCCCCGCAGCAGAGCGTCCAGCGCCGCTCACGTGCCTCGCCTGGAGCTTAGCTCTCAGACTCCGAAGAAGGCGACTGGGACTTGGGCCTGGAAGCTGGCTTCGGCGTACCCAAGGCGACGACAGCTGAGTTGTACCACGAAGCTCAGGCCGAGGCCTCCTCCCTTGTCTGGCCTTCGACTCCATACTGGCAGCCTCTGCTCTCAGGAACTCAGTGGACCCGGCCACGCGCCCCCCTGCTCCCGGAGCTGCGCAATGATCCGGGTCTTGAGATGCGCACGATTCTCTCTGAACCGGTGGAGAGGAGGCTCTGCGTTCCAGAGGACGGCGGCGCCCGAACTTCCCGCGCCTCCCGAAGGCCAAATGGCAAGAACGGCCTCTGGACTCCGGAGTGAGTGCGTGGGTGGCAGGAAAAGATCCCCAGTTCTTCTGCCTCCAGAGAAGCGCGGGATACAAGCCTCTGGATCTTCAGCCTGGAGTCCTGCCTTCAGAATTTGCCAAAGAATTGCAGGCGTGGGGAGGCAGTAGGAAGTGAAGCCCCCTCCAGCCTCAGCCGCCGCCGCGTTTACTACAGCAGCAGCAATGCAGCTGCCACAGAGTAGAGGAAGGGCCGCTCCGCGCAGGTTCGGTGCCAGGTGTCCCGCTGGCCCTCAGCGGACGGGGGAGAGCGGCTAACAAGGGTCGATGCTCAGCAAACTCAGAGCTCGTCCATAAGTGCCAACGCCACTGCCTCTTCCTGGAAACTTCCACTCCCGACTGGGGTTAAGACCACGCTGTCCTAGCTCAGAAAACAGGTTCCAGAACGGTGGTGCCCGGCCCCAGCGGCATCCTTCTTCCCCTTAGCTCGCTGGGCTCTGGAGCCCCTACCTACAAAGGCAAAAATTCGGGAACCGGGGGCCAAACCCCTTGGCCTCTGAGAATTTAGGAAGCTTTGTTCTCAGCCAAGAGGTCAAGGTGAGCAGGCAGCAGGGACTCGAACAATTGCATATTCAGATTTAAACCATTAAAAAATAAAAATCACCCGAGTGTTTGTTTTTTTTCATTTCACTTGGCACAATGGTTTGGCTGTATGGTTTCGTCTTAAAAACGCTTTATTTATAAGGCCGTGTTCATTACTTTTGGCTATCGTTCTGACATCTGTAGAGGAGAAACGAAAAGTGGCTTTAGATTCAGTTAAACTGCGACGCCCAGAAGGTAAATTGGAAGTCCCTTAACAGCTGGTTCCCAAAGATTTCCTCGAGGGAAGAAAAAAAATATGGTTAGTTTTCCCTAATGATTTCTCTGAAATGATTGCCAAAAAAACTCAAAGCAATATTCAGTTTTCTTGCCTCCTCCTGCTTGTCCCTCTTTTAGCCAGACTGAGCAGAGGATGGCGCAAGGAGGCACACTGTGCAATTTCTTATTAAACACATCTGGAATATGCGCGCTCTGGATTTAGTGCCAGGGGTTTTACAAAGAGTTTATGACTGTGACAGAAAATTGTCGTTTTAACGAGTTTACAAGCAGTAATCACGCGGGCTTTTACAGGACCAGCCCTCTTGCTCCTCGCCGGATCTGCAGACATATCCAAGATTCACCAACTAAGGGAGCAGGAAGTGGGCAGGGGCACCCTGCGAGACACAACTTCCACGAGCCTAAAATTATCGCAAGCGGAGCTGGGAGAGTGGGGGGTAGTCACCGGAGTAGGAAGAGAGGGCATGTAAGAAATTAAAGTAATTGGCCCTTCCTATTTTCCAGAGAGATTTCCGCAGCGTCCTTTGAAGCCTGTCAGGGTCATTGAAAGCTATCTTTGTGTAGGGTGTTTGTTTTGGGGAGTGAATGTGAAGAATGTGCGGAGATTCCCTGTGAGAGCCCCTCCTGCAGAGGGTGGCATTTCTCCGTGGCCCAAGACAGGGAGAATAAACACCCTAGTGACTTAAATAAACACCGACTTAATGATCCAAAACACTAACAAGGGAGATTGGGACCCTAAGCTCCCAAACCAAATGATGGTCTCTGAGCGGCTGTGTGCACATCTGTCCATCACTGAAGGGGAAAAACGACTTTATAAGTAAAAGTGTCTACAGTTAAGTACAGTGACCATTTCTCCCTGGAACTCAATGCTATTTGACAGTTTATAAAAATAAGAAGGCGGCCTTGATTTCCCCCACATACCTCAGTTTTCTAGACCAGAGCAAAGAATAGGAAAGAGTAAAAAAGAAATAATGTATTAATGGTGACACAGATAGGGAAAAATCAAAATTGTGAAACTGCCATGTCAGAAAATACTTTCCCTAGGGAACAATATTTTACAAAGCACAAGCAAGCCAATCCTGTTATCCTGAGTAGAATTTTAATAAATAATGCCATTTGTTTCACTAATTTTAAAAGCTAAATACAGAAGATACATCATTTTGCCCCAGGCAAAAATAATATGGAGCCTACCTGATTACTGGGATTTTTCTGGACACTATCTGGCACCACTGCAAAAGAGCTCCTGTCTTGCTGGTCTGCTTTCTATTTGTACAAATTAATTCACAATGTTTCTATTCTTGTTCTCCTTCCCTTTTTTTTCTTCAAGCAGATAAATTATTTTTACTTTCACAGTCTTGTCATAAACTTGTTAACAAAAGAGCTTAGTTAACATATGAATGCTGTGAAGAGACAGTGGTAAACAAAATTGCATATCTAAATAATAAAAGTAAATAAATACCCCAAAGCTAAATTCACTCTCTTTCTGTCATATAATTAATCTAGTTACTACTCTTGGTTCAGATGATGGCCTTCAAAGTACCCTGCAATTCACAGCCACCATTTAGTAAGAAAAAAACACTAATTTTTTTTTTTTTTAAATAGGGCCCAATGACTGCAGTACACCACTCACCTTTTAGAAACAGAATCATACTCCTGGTGTTCTACTAAGTTTTAATTTAGACTGCTTTAGGTACAATAGAAAAGAAACCTGAAAACACATGCTGTTTTAGTAACAAATACCAGGTTGCCAAGATTCGTTGGCATACCTTTGCAAACTAGAAACAGGAGAAACCCTTAACAGGAGTAGGCTACAGATATGAAAGCTTTGAGGGCATGAGTAATGGCATTCAGGAAAGTGTTTTTTCACATTGGTACAATTTTAGAGTTTGTCATTAAAAAAAAAAAAAAAACCCAAGAAAACAAACAACAACCAAAAATCCCACTAAATTTGACAAAAATGGTTGCATTACTAATGGTCACATCTATTTCTAACTTTCTCACATAGAGAGCATTAAGACATTTAGGCACTTGTTTTTTCCTTCTAATACTGTTCTTTTATTTTAATCTACATTAAATTGTTTAACACTAAATATGAAAAATGTAAACTCAATTTTTCCTTATCAAAGAAAGTTACAGATAGTATTTTTCCTATTCACCTTAAGAATGTAATCAGTTCCTCCAAGCCTGGAGGCTCTTATTTTCACCGCTTTTATCTCCCTTTCTCTTTCTGTTTCTCTCTCTTCATTTCCTTTTCCTCTTCACATTTCTCCATAAATAAATTAAAAGGAAATAATAAAAATCCAGTTGATTTGTAATTCCCGTTTGTTGAAAAAAAGAAAGACTGCTGAAGCAGGCATATCAGTTGCACAGAACTGAGACTGGGTGCCTGGATGCTTTTGTTTGTTTGGGTTTTTTTTTTCCCCCTGATCTCTGCATTGGGAGGGAAAATGCAAAAGTGGAAAGAGTTGGAGAGAAGAGGGAGACTAAGCTTGAGATCGCTGTTGGTTTTGATTTTTAAAAAGATATTTGTGAAAGTCCACCATTCCTTTATGCGCATAGAACTCCAGAAACAAGCTGCAAAAATGTTTCTGATTTCTATTTACAAGTGTCCCTAGTAGCTGCAGTGGTTGCTGCTCCAGGCATCCCTTCAAGGCCCCAGTCCCTCCCAACTTAGGACCCCAAGTCCACCAGACTGGAGGTGAGGGGGCCAAGCAGAGAGTCTTGGAGCTGATGCTGGTGGGCCTGCAGGCCGTGACTGGGCTGCGAGGCTGTTAAGCCGGGGAGAGAATAGTTCGAGCTCCTGGCGTGGCCCATATTGCCCTGCAGCAGAAGGACCGAGTTCTGGTCTGGACTTTGGGGAGGTGAGAATTCCTCTTCTGAGCTGGACATGAGCGGCTTGCCCCCTTCCAGAGGAGAAAGTTGGTTCTGCTTGTTGGAGGAGGAGTTATTGTTTTCGGTGTTCTCCCTAAGAAATAGAGGACAACACCATATGGTTAAAAAAAAAAATGGTTAAAAAAAGTGTGAGACTGAGGGAGGGGAGCTGGAAGGAGGAAAGGGCCATTGTGCAATCTGTCACCAACCCAAATGGAAGAGCTCTACCCTTCCACCCATCCCCAAGGGTAATGGGGGAGGTGAGAAGTCAGAGGAGCCTGGAGAAACGGAGAGCTACGGATAGAGCGTCCTGTTAGGAGCCAGGTCCTTTTCTCTTCCAGATTTCAGGAAGTGACAGATTAGCAGGATTTACTTGAAACATACAAAATATACGTTTTAAATTTTGTTCCAGCAGTTACATTTAAATACATATCAACTAACACCATGTTTAAATGTAATTAAGTTTGAAAATCTTTCAATAAACGGATGTTGGTGATAAAGAAATGATAGAGGACAGAGTCCAATGCACAAATGTTTGGGGTGAATCAAGCCCATTGCCTTGTTCCCATATGAGACAATTAAACATCCAGTTTTCCTGCCCTAGCCCAGAGTTGGTGGTTTTGCAGACACAGGACAGGTCATGGGAAGTGGTGCCCAGAGCGGCCCAGTGACCTGAGTAAACACAACGAGCGCAGCCAGTCTCTCTGATTTCATCTGGAGTCGGCCCTAGGGCCTGGCTTATAGGACGGCCGTTTTGTAACTAAAGGCTAACTGCAACTATATAATCCCTGTTTCTGTGTTACTAGCTACCTCTTCAGCCCCTCGTGGCCCCCTCTCAAACTTTTAACCAACATCCAAAGCAACACATCCTTTCTGGGCAGGGGAAACTTTTTGCCTCCCGGCACAGGCTGCCAGCGGGAGAGGTCCCAGCACTCTGTCCCGGTTAACTTCAGGATTTCGCTGCTCTTGTAGCTTTCGCCTTCCGAGTGCTCGCCCGGTATTTCCGACTCCTAGCGCCTTTCTGTCTCCTCCTTTCTTTTCCCTTATCCTCACAGTCTCTGTCTCCCGGCGAGCCCATTTCAGCTGAATTTATCCTGGCTCTGTGGTTTTCCACCCAGAGAGGAAAGGAAGCAAGACCTTCGGCCCCCAGGCTTGGAAGCAAACAAAGGAACGTAACCGGCCCCTGCGCTCAGGTTTCCCCCAAACTCTTTGGCTTCGCGGAGCGCTCTCCCCGCCAAAGCCACCTCCCCACTGTTCTTCTGAATCTCTGTCGGAAACTACAGAGAACAGAAGGAGCCTGGCCAGGTGACGAAGGTGTTGCCCCGAGGTGGTGGAAGTTAGAGACCAATTTTTTAAATATTGCCTTCTGGAGACCCCTTCCTCGTCTGGGCAGGCGGCGAGGACAGCCAGACCCACCGGCTGCAGCGCCGGGCCACGAGCGAGCGAGCTCGGCGATGATCGACCCTTTCTGAATTTGGGGCTCCGGGAAGTAAATGCAGCACCAACTCTCCCCAAAGCTCTCTTTTCAGTGTATTTTTAAAAGACTCTTCCCTTTGACCAGCTAGTGAGAAATGAAGCAGGCGACCTCTGATTCAGAAGACTATCAAGAGAGAGCCGTGTAAAACCGGGCGGGAGTGAGGGCAGGGCCGATGTCTCAGGCCAGCTTCACCTCTCTGGGGAGGAAGACGAGAGAGGTTCGCGAACCTTAGCTGCCACCGAACCTCTTTCCTTGCGACACCAATCAACGCTTCCCTGCCCATTGATTTAGAAACTCACTCTCCACCCACCACTCCCCGCTGCGGCCAGCCAGGGAGGCATGAAAAACAAACCTAGCGCCAGTATTTCCCGACACTCACATCCCAGAGAAACCCACTCGCGGGTGCTCAAAGCAAATGAGGCCCCATCCTTAGCAAGGAACCTCAGAGTTCATGAACTTTCACAGCAGCGCGGCGGAGGCCTGCGCGCCGCCCGGCGGACGGGCTACGGCCAGCGGGGAGGACTTGGTGGCGGGTGCCTGCGGGGGCGGGAGGGGGTGGAGGGGAAAGGAAGGTTTCCTAGGGTCACCCGAGTCTCAGGAAGCACGCCGCGTACCTTTCCTTGGCCTCCGCTGCCCGGTCTCTTTGCCTCCGGTTCTTAAACCAGTTGCTGACCTGGGTGGTGGTGAGGCCAGTGGCCTCGGCCAACTCCCGCTTCTCACGCGGCGAGGGGTAGGGATTGTGCGCGTACCACTCCCGGAGCACGCCCCGCGACTTCTCCTTGAAGCAGTAGCTGGTCTCCTCGCCATCCCAGATGGTGCGCGGCAGTGGGAATTTTCGGCGCACCCGGTATTTGCCCACGGCGCCCAGGGGTCGGCCGCGCAGCTTCTCGGCCTCCACGTAATGCGCCTTCAGCCACAGTTGCTGTAGTTTGGGGTGGTTGTGAGGCGAGAACTGGTGGCTCTCCAGGATCTTGTAGAGCTCACGGAAGTTGCCGCGGTGGAAGGCGACCACCGCCTTGGCCTTGAGCACGCTCTCGTTCTTGTGCAGGTGGTCGCAAGCGGGCAGTGACCACAGGAACCTGCCCAGGCGCTCCAGGTTTCCGCCTTGCTGCAGAACCTCGCACACGCATGCCACTTGCTCCTGAGTAAAGCCAAACGAAGGCAGCATCGACATGGCTGGGGCCTGCCGGGGCGCACGGCCCAGGCGCACGCGGCTGGGAGCAGAGCCGAGAAGCAGGGGGCGGCGGCCGCAGGGGATGGGGGCGCGGCTGTTCCTAACCTCCTCCCTAAGCTTTCTAAAGGCGAAAATCCGAGTCAGACCTTGGAGGTGGACGGCCAAGGAAGAAGAGGCAGAAGAGTAGGGGACGCGCTGAGCAAGGAGCCGCCGGCGCACTCAGTAGCATTTAGGGCCTTGCTGCCTCGGACCTCCCGCCCGGTGGATGCTGCTAGTTGCCGGGGAACTTGGTTTCTGTTCTCCGGGCAGCTGCCTTAAAGCGCGCAGCGTCCCCGGCACGCTGATTGGCTGCGGGAGGCGCCTATCCGGGGCTGGCCAGCCAGCGCGCCGCCCGGCCGGGCAGCGAGGCCGCACCACCCAGTTCGGGGAGGGCGAGGCTGAGGAGCTAGGAGTTGTGGTGGCGGGGGGGGGGGGATGTTTCGAGGGCTGCGGGGGTAGGGAGTGGTGGGAGGAGAAGGAAGAGGAAAGGTAGGAAGCCAGTTGGGGTCTGAGGTGCGCTGCGGAGGTCGGGGGAGGTAGGGAGTGGGTGAGCGCGTCAGGACCCTGCAAGTCGGGACCCGTTGCCAGTATTACCTACCCGGAGTCGCGCACAACTCCGCACAAATCAATGACTTCAAACCTTCGTTTCTCCCCTCTCCCTCCGTACCCTTGTCCTCATCCCTTGCAGACTTGCCCTTTCCCGGTGAGCTCATATTTAATTACTTTAATGTTGGAATGAATAAATAATGGATTGATGAATAGCTATGGAACGCGATAAATAATTCAAGAGCAGACCAGGGTCCCTGCTTGCAGTCTCTGGAAGAGTGGCTTCTTTTTGGGTTGGCTTCAGCTCGAGGAGCTGAACCCAATTTCCTCCTTCCTCCCCCCATTGCCCCACACCACCCTCCAAAGGGCACAAGTACTCCCAGTTGGACAGCGTTTCCCTTGTTCACAAAGGGCCTCCATGATTTGAGACCAGGCGAAGAGCTGTTTAGAGCATTCTTGCTGAGCACATAGAGTCTCCGAGCGTTAATTTGTAATTTGTTATCTTAATGTTCTGCAGTGGAAACCAGCAAGTTCCTGAAGCTTTTCTGGACTCAATTTCCCCATCTGTGTGGTTGCGATTTCCAGTGCCACCTTTGCTACTGAGGAATGCCGAGAAGCTTTACTTGCTATTAGCAAAAATGCTTTGGGAACCTCCTATGAAAGGCGCTGGATGTGGTGTAAATTAAATAAAACTGTGCCAGGCTCCAATAACTGTCCGGTTGTAACATAATCCTTGCCCTGCTCTGAGTGGGACACTGCCCTCAAAGCGAGGACGACAGTATCTCCAAGAAGATTAAATAAAGAGGGGTGTGTGTGTGTGTGTGTGTGTGTGTGTGTGTGTGTTGCAATGCTGGCCTATTTTGCTGCCAGGGAGTGAGAAATGTACTGCAATTTAAGTCCCATCATCTGCTGTTTTGTTTATGTGTGGAGAATGCTTGGTAAAACTGCACAAACAAATGAAGTTGTAATTATCTTAAGCCTCATTTGCACATCTAGTTCCAAAGCAATTATTAAAAAGATTTTAAAAACAATTAGCCTCTCTAAACAAAGATAATCTATTGTCAGTAGCTGAGACTAGTGGGAGATAAGAACAATGCATGGAGATAAGGGAAGCCAAATGGTGGAAGGAGAGTGACTTTATGACTATACTTATCTCTGATTAGATAAGTTCAAAACAGAATTCTAAGTACACTTCAAAAATGCTTTTGATTTCAATGCTCCCTCTTAGAGAGTGGTGAAGAACAAACTGTAGGCTCCTTAAACTAGCTTATCTTCTTTAAATATGTTTTCATTCCTTCAGCCAAAGAGCTCAGCACTACAAAACCTTTTGCATATTCAGATGTAAGTGGGAGAATGAGAAGCAGTGTCTGGGTTTCCCCCTTTATTATTAATATGGTTTTAAAGTGATGCACCCAGTCCAGTGCACCCTGCAACATATATTCTAAACTCATAAAGGGTTCCCACCTCAGGGCTGCCACATGGGAGATTCCAAGTAGACAGGAAGCTGCATCTCTATCCTTGAAACTCTTGCGTATTCCATGCAATTAGATCTTGGAAGCAGATGCTGATATTTCATTACCTTAGGCTTTTTTTTTTTTAAACGCATTTAATGGGTGTGCATTCTTTCAAAAGAGCCTCTGCCATATAGTATGCCCAGTGACTTTCTAAACTGGAAGCCTGGCACTGCTAAGCCCAGAGCCATGTGTCTGGTAATTTTCCTTCACTGTCTTATTTTAGTGCTTATGATGTTTCACATGAGGTCTTAAGGAGCTGCAGTGTCCTCCCAGAAGGAATGACTCTGCTTGGAACAGTCCTTATTGACATGGCAGCTGTGTGAGGACCGGAACGGAGGCTTAAACCTGGCTCTAAAAATCAGTTAATACAGTTAATACCCTAAAGTCTGGAGCAAGTGCGCACAATTACAATGGGGGGAGGGTCTAAAAGACAAACAATATGTTGAGTATGGGGTGTGCTTTGTAATTAGCAATTTTGTATAAGGAAATGAGACACAGCCTGGACAAATAAGGACAGGTATAAATTTACAGAGGATGACAGAGAGCAGAGAGAGGGCAATTAGACACGAATAGGACCACCTTTCCCCTTCCCCCTTCCTCCAGACCTTCCTGCCCACTTCTTTTTATCCGTCTTCAAAAGGAACCAGGACGTACTAGACATCTGCATCAACTGGAAAGACCACGTGTAGAAGCTGTGATTGCGGGAACCCGGGTAGAAAAGAAGAGGTGCTCTTCCTCGGAGGCCGTGACTGGGCCCGCCGACATTTTTTCCTCCCGCTTAATCCAATAGATAGCGTAACTGGAAAGGGAAAGTGCTATGCGCTTTATAACAAGGAGCCTACCAGCGATTTCGATTCCTTGGTTAGGGGAACCAATTGTTATAAATGTTAATATTGGCTCGGATATATAAGGTTTCCCAAAATGGAACCTCCCACTGAAAACCACTAAAAGAGGTAAAATGACATGAATTCACAAACCACCTAAACCAAATGATCCATTTTAAATCGCACACAGAAAGGTTTGAGTTGTTCTGGTAACATAAAACCTTTGCTGTCAATGCAAATCGCACGAAAAGCAGAGATGCTTTGGAAATTTAAAGGAAACAAGCAACTCTAGCCAGCCAGCTGCTACCCTCGCGCGGCTCGGGAGGGAACACCGCTGGTAAGGAGCGCCCGATGCTGGGTTTTGGCTCTTCGGTGCCTCCTCTGCGCAGGTAATGGCCGGGTGCGCATAATTAGTCGATGAAAAAGCATTCAATGGGATAGCATTAGCAGTGCTAGGGTTTCTAGGCTGCGTTGACATAGGCCTTGATGTAAACACCCCTAGCTGGGACCCTGTTGTTTCCCTTCTGGCTTGGAGCAAGATACTTTGGGGCTCCCTGGCCGCTTTCTTGGAATTCTTTCACCATCCAAAACGACAGTGAGGATCCTATTCTACCAACAAATATTTGGAAGGGGAGGGCATAGAGAGGTGTTTCTTCAATAAATTAGTGTCATCGCTCTGGGGCAGTGCGGAGACTCCCCAAGTCCGGGCTGAAGTGCCAAAATTCTCGACCCTTGGGAACTCCGGCTCCGAAGGCCGGCGTGGCGCCGGAGCAGCAGCCCACCTGCTCCTGGGGGACGCCGCTCCCCGCGAGGTCTGAATAGGCCTGGGGCTCAGGCAGAGAGATTTGCGGACTCAGAGAAGAGAAACCCAAAACCAGTCCATTAGTAAATGAGTTTTGTGTTGTCAAGGTTCTTTCCCATCCACTTGCTGTTCTGAAAAATAGATCACGTTTCGTTATCTTTAGTGGGAATCTGCAACGTGACACCGGATCCGCGCGCCCCCCGCCTCCCTCCCTGCCTCTCTCTGTCTAGCTGAGGGGAGCAGGCGGGCCTCCTCAGCTTATTTCTGAACAATGAAGATTTGTCTGTTCCCCAAGTGCATTTATGTATGTATGGAGGGAGGACGTTTTTTCCTGGAAGCGGGAAGCTCGAGGGCAAAGCCTCCCACTTCCCTGGTGCGAAAACGCTACGCTGGCTCAAGATTCTGGGCGACCTCGGGCCCGCCCCTTCCCACCCACCAACCCCCACCCCCCGCCCATCCCCTGCCCCACCGCCCACACCTGGACAAACAGAGCCAGCTGCGAGCCAGGCTCGCCGCTGAAAACCCTGCCACGCCGGGCGGCTCCTGAAAATGCCATCTCCGTATTGTTTCGAGGTCCGGGAAGGGAGAAAGAAATAGATACACAGACCGACTGAGTGTCAAGTGCTGGGAGGGAGTTCAAATTGGAGGGGAACAGAACTGTCTTTGGCGGAGTTACCCTTTCTCGCTCTACGTGTGCCCCGCGGTGGGTCTCTCCTAGAGTGTGTCTCTAACCCTTTTCTCCATCTGAAAGAGAACTCTCGCTCATTCTGTCTGTATGTGAACCTGTTTCTCATTCTTTCATTCCCTCTCTTTACCTCTCTCTTCCTTTCTCCTCCTTCTCATTGTTTTTCCTCTTCCTCTTCCTCTTTGTTCTTCCTTCCCTCCCTTTCCCTTCCCCGCCCCCTTGGCACTCATTTCTTTCTCTCCAGGACTGGGCACTGTGAGGTTCCACAGAGTGTGCTGATGTCACCCACTGAGGCAGAGAGTAGACACTCAAGTCTGGGTGCTGTAGTCGGCAGGGCGAGGACCTTTTACAGGGAGTGGAAGGCGAGCAATAGATGGCGTGGCCCTCAGGGAGGGCCGGCAAAGGTGTATTGGCCACCTGAGAAAAGGGCTGACCAGCTGCATTCTGAGAAAGCTCTGACCAATCGACAGACTTGAGCTAAAAGACCCTACTCAACATCATATGCCAACTGCCTCTCTGGAAATTGGAGTAGGGTTGTCACAAGAATCAATTCTTAAGAATTTAAGGGACTCTGAGCCCCGTCCCCCAATTCCCTGTTTTTAAAAATATCTCCTTAGGGTAGGTTTATGAAATGAAACTCTCCAAAACCGCTTATCTTCCACTGAATTTTCAATCAACTTTTTTTTTCTCAACTTATGTACATCCTGAATACCACATCTGTCTAAGCTAAAAAGAATTTCCTTTTGGGAGGTGAAAGCCTGCAGCTCCTCCTGTTCAGAGGAAAGTGCTAGTGACGGTAATGCAGGGTGACACTAAATAAACAGTTAGGGTGGACTGGAAAGATGGAGTTAATTATCCAGTGAGCTGCATTTCAGCCCGGACCATCAGGGGCTGATTTGTTTTGGCTCATAGTTGGAGGAAGGAGACAAACCACTCACTTCTACACATCTCCTTGGGATCCTGATCATTCACGTCTTCAACAAAACAAAAAACAAAAGCCACTACCGAGGTATCACTGCTTCACTTAAATTTTGGTTTGTTCCTCCTCCGGAGGCTCTGAAAAAAAATGTCCACTCCATTGCCCCATATCCCGGGAGGGAAGAACCAAAGCGACTCAAAAATGCACTCCCACGAGCAAAAAAATCAAGCTATTTGAAGTCCAAATGGTAAGGAGGCCCAATGATAAGGAAAGCAGACATTTAGCGCCCCTCCCTATCTCTTCTCTTGGATTCTTACAATAAACTTATAAAACTACGTGTTTATAAAAACTAAGATATTGGCTTGGTTTTCATGATGGTTTTACTCCACTCTCCAAAAAATCAGGGTTCGTGAAATGTGAAATGCAATTAGATTTATCGTTAGCGTGATTCACTGACTATCTGATTTCCTCAGGTAAACCTGGACTTACATATAAATCCTAGTAATTTGAAACTTCTTCCTCCCCATTTTGCCCCCCCCTTCTGATATTAATAATCCCCGGCTGCCCCTCTTTCCGGGTCATTACGGTACTGCTGGTCTCTAATCAATCCTAATGCGATGGCAATTGGAGTCCCTGATGACTGCGGCTCGGGTTTCTTGTAATGGCTCTACCACATTTTCCTGGACCTCCTTCTTTAACCTGAGATGCCAGGGGGACGAGTCTCTTCTCGGCTGCTGATTACTTCAAGATGTGGGGGCTGGTTTGAGCTGAAGGATAAAGACACTTGCGCACAGCGTGGCTGCCACAGCAGGCTGGGCAGCTGGGGAGAGCAGACGTCTGCACGCAGGGCGCCGCCACCCGAAAACCTCTCGTTACTCTCTTTTCTTTCTCCCCATTTTCCAGGCCCAAACTCACCCTGGTGGACCGAAATGAAGATTCTTGGAGCAGACTTTTTTTTTTTTTTTTTTTTTTTTTTACTGTTGCAGAAAGGCCTGGTGGTCTCTGGGACTCTCTCCATTCATCGAGCGTTCCCACCCTACAGCGTCCACCCAGGAGCAGGCCTGCCCTTGGTTCAGGACTAAACGTCTTCTCCCATTGTAAAAAGCCAGCTTCTCTTTCCTTCGGGTGATTTTCTCCCCGTGCCTTCCTCTTCTCCAATTGCGGAGTGGGTGTCCCGAAGAGAGACTGGAATCTCCGTCCCGCCCCCTCCCCATCTCATTCACTAACCCTTGACCTTTCTCCCGTTCCTCATCTCAGCAGTGCCTGAAGTTCCCAACCTGTTCCTGACCCAAAACCCAGACCCTGAGACCAGGAGCTTGGCCTGGTCAGGTTGGGATATGACCTCTTCTCCCTCGACCTTTGGGGATTCGTCTCTGGGAATCCTTAGCCTTTAGAGATAAAGGGCCAACACTTCTTTCTCGGTGGTGCCACTCGGAGACGACCACCAGTGGGAACTTGAGCCTGCCTCCCTTCTTCTCGGCGGAAAGCTCTAGTTCGCCTCCCCTACCCCCCGGTTCAGGCTCGGCAGCGAGACAATCTGCACGTTCGCAGCATTTTGTATTCTTCCATTTCTCAGCCTAAGCCATTTAGTGTAACCCGAGCTCAGGATAATTGCCACGTCTCTGCCGTGATACTTTTTAAAACAAGATAATGCTTCTGAATTGCGGAAGAAAGTGTTGCGGACAAATTGGGCGCTGAGCTGCTGAGATGGATCGCTTTGTTCCTGGAGACCAGTGGTTTGTGACTCAATTAGTGCATTTCTGGGAGCCGCCTGCGTTTTGCAGTAGGGTCAGCTGAAAGCGAACTACCCCTTTGGCTCCCAGGAGCGGGTAGGAGTTCGGGGGTGGGAGCACTTCAGGCCTGTACCTCTGTCGATGCATATCCACGCCGTGGGATCTGTTTATGCAGTCTCACAGAGCATATTGTTTGGGTTCTAAAGGATCCAGATTTTCGCGGACAGAAGCTCCACCGCCTCTGTTCCCAAACGGGCCACGCGTCATTTGTCTGAATCACCAGTCCTCTGAGCAGTGGGAAAAGGGATACAGGGTAGCGGGTGCTGGAAAAGTGCCCATTCACCCATGCCCCTCCGCGCGTCTCGACCACTCGCCTAGGCTTGGACTTTGCGACAAGGTTTCCAACACCGCTGCAGTGCTTGGCAAAGCCCTCCTGGGAGCCAGCAGGGTGAGGCTGCCAGCAAGCAGGGAGACTGCGAGGGACGCTTTTAGGACTTGGAAGAAGGCCGTAAGCTCTTTCCTTACCTCTACTCAAGTTCACCCGCCACCCTCACCCATCACCCGGCTTGCAGGACCGGGTCCACATTTCGCAGGCTGGTCCTGGGCCTCAGTATAAGCCGCTGTGCCAGGTGCGCGCGCGCGCGGCCAAGTAACCGCGCGCGGGCGCCGTGGAGGCTTCGCCGCGGCGCGGGGTCTCGGGGAGCTGGGCCTCACCCCTCGCCCCGCCGCCTGCGCCAGAAACTCCCTCCCCCAGGCTGCGCGGGAGCTCTCGGGCGCCGCGTCTGCGCCGGGGCCGGCTCTGCCCAGGCTTGTAGCCAAAGGTCGCGCTATCTCGCCGGGCGGGCCTGAGGGCTGGGACACGAGCCGGCTTCGGCCCCTGCCCGCTGTTCTCTTGGGTTGTTTTCTCGGGCGTTGCGTGGGGCCCATAGGCGTCAGGGCGTGAGGAAAGAGGGGCCGGGGCCTGGAGGGCGGGGACCACCAGGAGGCGCGGAGAGGTCAGTGGAGCAGACAGCCGGCGCAGGCCGGCGGCGTCGCCGCGGCAGGAGGAGAAAGAGGGCGCTGTCTTCCTGGCAAAGGAGTTCTCGCCAGGCCGGCAAGAACCGAAACAAAAAAAACAAACAAAAAGGAAAATCTGCCCGGCCGAGCCCCCCGGGGTGAAGAGGCGGGAAGGGGCTAGGTAGCGGAGCGGATTCTCCGCCCAAAGCCCGGGGACCCCTCGGCCCACCTTGGCCTCGCCAGCGCCACGTAGCCCCGAACGGGACTCGCTAGGAGGGAGTTTTCTTTGGCTTCTTTAGCTGTCCCCATAGTCGCCTTCTTTCAGGGCCATCCCTCTCTCACTTTTTCCCTCCAAAAACTGGAGGCGTTGGGATAAGGACGGCGACGCTTCGCTGGCGAATAAGGTACCCCAATTTGCCCGAGGCGAGCGGGGCAATCGGGATCTTCTTTCCTTAAGCGGAGCCGGCTTCTCGGTTTCGTGGAACCTGCGGCGGGAAGCCGCGACCTCAGCCAGTCCTTTCGCGTCAAAGCGCTGCAAGTGGACTTAGTTTGGCCGAGCATTGCCCAGGAACAGCGAAGAGATGGAGGACCCTCTCATTTACTGTCACCAGCTGGCCGGGGAGCACACGCAGAGACCAATAAGGTCCCAAAGACAACTATCAACCATTCTCCACCCCAATCCACACATCAAAATAAATAAATAAACACCTGAACTTGTATTAATTCGGGTGAAACAGCTATCCTTCCATTCCAAAAGTACATACTTCTCTGTCACCTACCCAGGATAATGCGTTCTTGCCTTTCCATGAGCGTAGTAAACCAGGCAAAGCAAAACAAAAGGATCCCAGACTCACTTATCTTCTGCCTTGAAAGGTCGCTCTGGATTCCGGGCCGTAAAGGCCCTCCTGGCTTGTACATAGATAGTAGAACCGATCATCTCGTTGCACGTCTGCCGCCAGAGCGCCTCAAACTCCAGTCTCTATTTGAATTTTCTTGGAAGTCTTGACTCTTCTGTAGCCCCTCCAGCAGAATCCAGGTGGCCTTGTAGTTCCGCCTTTGGCAGGAAAACTATTTCCTAGGAGTAACTGGGTGGGCTGCAGTCCGCCTGCCTCTTCACGTTGAGAGACGGTTCTCTTGTGGGAACGTCTGTTTCTATTCAGCCGATTTTCTAATTTCTTTGATCAGCCTAAATATTTTCTTGGCAAACGGAAATTGACCATGCCATGAATATGATAACAACCTGCTTGGAAAAAAAGCTATTTTGTTTCCAAGCAGCAGAAAAAGGTTGTGGGGGGACGGTAGAGGAGGCTGGCTGTTAGGAATGCCTGTAGCAGATTCCAGCACATACATCTTTTTGCAGTCTCTGAAGCAGCTTTGTGAAAACTGCCTTTTCTCTCTCATGTAGCTTCTTCCCTTTCTTTCCTCCCATCAGTTAAACACACACCTGGTGTCCTAAAACTCTTTGATACTCTTTATTAAACAATAGAACTTCAATGGATGCCTCGGAGACTTTCCCTTTAAAACGTAGATGAAAGGCAAAGTTAATACAATGTTCCCTTAATCCCTTGCCTTCTGAGTCAAAATAAATATTTTCTTCTGCATGTGATTGTACATCCTGCCATTTGGCTATGGCTATAAGCAAATTGACGGTAATAAAAGTGTTTTGAGGCTGTGTATTAAATGCAGTTCTCTTGAAACCAAGAGAGAGGAGGGAGGAGCCTTACTTCACAGGCAAGAATTGGTGGATTTCTGAAAAAGCTGCAAGAAAAGGACCTTTCACCTCTCATTAGTGATGCCATCAGTGCTCAGGCAGAGTGGAGCTGAGGTCATGTTACATATGGCACACAGTCTGCTCAGCACTTGAAACGTCAGCTTTGAAATTTTAGAGAGGGGAAAGGTCATCTTTAATAAGTTAAAGTCTGGGGCTCCCCTTGCCCTCATTGCTAACTGGGTGGGTGTCCATATGCTTCAAACCCTCTGCACAAGATTTTTTCTTTTCTTTTTTTTTTTTTTAATTTGCAGTTTTAAGCTGATTTTTGTTTCTTCATTGAAATCTTAATGTTTTCAGCTGCTAATACTCCAAAAGGCCTTTCATTTTTACAGCAACTTTGTCGTCTTTCCTTTTCTTTTCATGCAGTCATAAAACTGTCTGTTCTGAGTGATAGCTTTTTAGAGCTCAACTTCTCAGGAGAAATGAAGTGTATCTGTCCATCTGCATACATGAATCCAGACATGTGGGCTATAGGGTTACCCTTCTGAATGGGTAATTTAGACTTCACTCGTGTATACTCATAATTTACTGAACCTCAAAACATTGAAATTTCCATATTGTATGAAAACACTAGTTTCTGAAAACTTCCTGAGTACTACTAAAATTCTTCATGCCAGTTACTGAAATTTCACATTTTATTTTTACCATGCGGGAGAAACTCTCAAATCAGAATATACTGCTTTTTCTAGAAGGCTTGAAATTAAGACTACCCAACAGATGCTATAATGGTAGATACAGTACTGAAAAAAAAAGTGCTAACATCTCACTTTCTTCTTCAGAAAATATGAGAAACATTTGTGATTGTTTCATCCTCAAATTTGTTCAAGAAGTGAAGTCAACCAAACCAACAACTGGCTGGACACAGTAGCTCACGCCTATAATCCAAGCACTTTGAGAGGCCAAGGTGGGCAGATCACCTGAGGTCAGGAGTTCAAGACCTGCCTGGTCAATATAGTGAAACCCCATTTCTGCTAAAAATACAGAAATTAGCCTGGCATGGTGGCTCATACTTGTAATTCCAGCTGCTCAGGAGGCTGAGGCAGGAGAATCGCTTGAACCCAGGCAGCAGAGGTTGCAGTGAGCCGAAATCACACCACCGCACTCCAGCCTGGATGACAGAGCAAGACTCTGTCTCAAAACAAAACAAAACAAAACAAAAAACCAAAGCAACTGAACTATCCCCAGATTTCTTTGCAGCCACTGTAAAGATGGATATAAATACTTTTATTTAACCCTATAAGGGACTTCTCAATAGTGATTCATTACTCAGTTCCAGAACATCTTTTTTTCATATGGACCCACAGTCCAAAGGAGTAGCCTCAGCACACCATTACATGCATTCCTCCCTTTTTTTTGTGTGTGTATCTGTCAATTTATTTTTCCCCCCTTTTTTAGAGATGGGGTCTTGCTACGCTGCCCAGGCTGGACTCAAACTCCTGGGCTCAAGCAACCCTCTCACCATAGCCTCCCGAGTAGCTGGGACTACAAGCATGTGCCACCATGCCCACCAACCTGTCAACACTTTTTTATTTTTCTTTTTTCTTTTTTTTTTTTTTTTTTTTGAGACAGTCTCACTCTATCACCCAGGGTGGAGTGCAGTGGTGTGATCTAGGCTCACTGCAACCTCCACCTCCTGAGTTCAAGCGATTCTCCTGCCTCAGCCTCCCGAGCAGCTAGGATTATAGGCACCTGCCACCATGCCAGGCAAATTTTTGTATTTTTAGTACAGACAAGGTTTCACCATGTTGGTGAGGCTGGTCTCAAACTCCTGACTTCAGGTGATCCACCTCAGCCTCCGAAAATGCTGAGATTACAGGTGTAAGCCACCACGCCCAGCCCTTGTCAATCCAATTTATCTGTTTATCTGTATATACCAGATTCTGATTCTTTTTCCAGTTTCTTCTTTTTTCATAAACATTATATATTTAGTGCTTATAAAATTAACTTTTAAAATAACACAACAATGTATGCTAATCAACTTTAAACAAGCAGACTCAATGATAATTTAAAATTATTTCTCCCACTCTGCAAATTGAAAATATTGTAACAATCTTTAAACATTCTCTGGAGCCAAGAGAGGTTCCTCATTACTAAAGAATTTAATGATGGTGATATGCAGATAGGTGTTGGTTTTGCTTTGTGTCTAATTGGATTCTCAAAAATCCTTAATTTTGAATGAGCAAAATTTTAAAAGAACAGTTTTGCATAATAGCAACTGAAACTATAGATGAGCAGGATGATTTTACAACCAAATGACATCAAGTAAATAATTTATTTCTAATCACTTTGCTACATTAGGGTTTACTGCTAATGAGCTAGTGGACTTTGTGATACTTTAGCTAACCCAAAGCACTTGAGGCTTTGATGACCCAAATGGTTTAGTAAGTTCAATCAATCTAGTCAATAGAAAATGGAGATAAAAATGCACACCGTGGTTTTAGGGAGTGCATGTGCATGCATATGTGTGTGTGAATGTGTGTCTGGGAGGGAGATTGTGTTGCTTTTTCATTTTGACTAAATTTTAAAGCTCCCCAAATAATCCAGGAAAATCTATGAGCAGATTGCATCACTCCAGTAAGCCTGAAAAAACAAGAAGTGAAATATTTCAAGAGGCAGATTCGTCAATGATAGGTTAATAACTCATTAAAGGCCTATAAAGGGAATACTAATACTTTTCATTTCTTTTTATTTGTTTGTTTGTTTTGAGATAGAGTCTCACTCTGTCACCCAGGCTGGAGTGCAATGGTGCAATCTCAGCTCACTGCAACCTCCACCTCCCAGGTTCAAGTGATTCTCCTGCCTCAGTCTCCTGAGTAGCTGGGATTACAGACACCCACCACCATGTGCAGCTAATTTTGGTATTTTTAGTAGAGACAGGGTTTCACCACATTGGTCAGACTGGTCTCGATCCACCCGCCTCGGCCTCCCAAAGTGCTGGGATGACAGGCGTGAGCCACCACACCCGGCCCGATTTTCATTTCTTTTAGCATCCCTCATTCAAGAACGTAACATTTTACAAGCCTGATCTCATCCATCTCAAAATTTTGGGGAGTATCATCCTCACTATGAACAGTGATTATCTCTATTAAAAACACAGCAAAAGCCGGGCACAGTGGCTCGAGCCTGTAATCTCATTAGGAGACTGAGATGGGAAGATCACTTGATCCTAGGAGTTCAATACCAGCCTGGGAAACATAGTGAGACCCTGTCTCAACAAAAAAATTTTAAAAGCCGGGAATGGTGGTGCATGCCTCTGGTCCCAGCTGCTAGGGAGGCTGATGTCAGAGTATTACTTGAACTCAGAAGTTTGAGGCTGTAGTGAGCTATGATTGTATCGCTGCACTCCAGCCTGGGCAACAGAGCAAGACCCTATTTCAAAAAAAAAAAAAAAATCCAAAACACTGTGGCAGAGAGGTTGCATAATTTGCTTAAGGTAATGTAATTCAAAGGCAGTTTGGAGGCAAGGGTTATAAATCCCAGATCCTTCCCAATTTATGCAAAAAGCAGTTTTTCTTAAAGAGGTCAGTGATTAAAATGACTTGGATTTAATGAGTTTTTGTAAAATATTTTTTTCCTTAAGTTATACTCTATAATTCAGGGTCAAGATTTGTGAGAAATTTTATAAATGTCTTTAAATTGCCAAGAAAAATAATGTAACATGAAGTGTCATCAGCCCACCTAGATCTGGTAGTTCTTCCATTCTGTCTGGAAATAAGCCATAGACTTAGTTGGTACAAATGTCATGTGGGAGGAGACATACAGATTACAGAACCATGAGGTAATTACTACAGCTTAACTGTCCCACACAGAAGCTATTAAGTGATCATAAACAGTGTTACATTAGAATACAAATTCTATGACAAGATTTGATCTGTACTTTCAATGCTTACAATTCTTTCTTTGGCTTATTGACAAGAAAAAATATAAAATATACTAGAAATTAAGAATTTGGTTGATCTTTAGGGCAATGCTTCACAAACTGTATTATACATGCAAATGACCTGAGGCATTTATAAAATACACTTTACTGGACCCTGCCCTTGAGTTTTGGATTCCCTAGGTTTAAAGTGGGACCATGAAATCCGCATTTTAACAAGCAACCAAACACCCCAGATAATTTTTTTTAAGACGGAGTTTTGCTCTTGTTGCCCAGGCTGGAGTAAAATGGTACGATCTTGGCTCACTGCAACCTCTGCCTCCTGGGTTCAAGCGATTCTCCAGCCTCAGTCTCCGGAGTAGCTGGGATTACAGGTGTTCACCACCATGCCCAGCTAATTTTTGTATTTTTAGTAGAGACAGGGTTTCACCATGTTGGCCAGGCTGGTCTCAAACTTCTGACCTCAGGGGATCTGCCCACCTCGGCCTCCCAAAGTGCTGAGATTACAGGTGTGAGCTGCCATGCCCATCCCAACCTCAGATAGTTTTAATGCAGCTAGTTGATGGACTATGCTTTGAGAGTAAACATCCACTCTGCCTAAGAGAGAAGCATGACAAATCAGCAGGAATAAAATCTAAACTTCAAATTTTTACTTAATCAAAATTTACTTTTCTTTGTACCATTTTAAAGAGGACTCGTAGATTAGATTTTTGGCAGGATGGAAGGAGAATCTTTGGGTTTCTGAAAAATTTTGTAGGAATTAAAATGTTTCTACCTAGTAATTAGATATGAAATTATTTGTCCTTTTTTTTTAAGTGATTGCTTTTGCTAAATGAGATAATAGGAAGTGACACCAGATCAGGAGTGACAAGAAAGAACAACCTCTGAAGAAAATCCAAGCACCAGTTGCAAAAATTAAGCAAATCTCATTCTCCAAAGAACAATGCAGAGTAGCCAGTATTGCCAGCTAAATGCCAGCTTAAAAGGCTAAAAAATCTTAAACATCTCACCATTGTACATGACCCCTGTGGAACAGCATGACTCAATTAGACCTCCCCTCCCTCAAGATTTGCAAGAAATGGAGATGCTTTGGAGAATTATCACAATATGATAAAAGGAGTAGAAAATAGGCTCTATGAAGAAGTTAAAAGTGGTTGTCCAGGCTGAGTGCAGTGGCTCATGCCTGTAATCCCAGCACTTTGCGTGGCCGAGGCAGGCAGATCACCTGAGGTCCAAAGTTCAAGACCAGCCTGGCCAAGATGGCAAAACTCTGTCTCTACTAAAAGTACAAAAATTAGCCAGGTGTGGTGGTGAGCACCTGTAGTCCCAGCAACTTGGGAGGCTGAGGCAGGAGAATCACTTGAAGCCAGAGGCGGAGGTTGCTGTGAGCAGAGATCTTGCTACTGCACTCCAGTCTGGGTGACAGAGGGAGACTTCATGCCAAAAAAAAAAAAAAAAAGTGGTTGTCTACATTGCAAATAGAGGTCATTTGTTGCTTATAAAGGTACATAAAGACTTTTTAAAGTAAAGAACACATAAATCACAACTTCTCATTTATAAGAGAGATTAAATACTGGAAAAAGTTAATAATAATTTATAATTTTTTTACCTTTAAAGATAACTTGAAAATGAGATAATTGAAACATAGACACCACACTCTTTGCTGTTAGAAGAGGCTGAGAAATCAACTGGCAGTTGAACCTGCCAATCTTAGTAGAATCCTTTAGAAAACATTCTTGATAGGACAACCCTCAGCTCTGCTTAAACACTTGAATATTGGAGAACTCATTATTTCACATCTGTCTTGCATGTTTCAAGACACATCAAAACAAGAAAGATGTGCATGGTGATAGTAAAGTCTCATGGAATCCATGATCCTGTACAAACTAGATAAAATGTGAGTAACATGGAAGGGCTCTTCTAATTACTTGTTGATCAAGTAGAAAGAGTAAACTGTACTAGCTAAACTGCTTTCTCAAGTTTCCATTTTAGGTATTTCTACTGTTTGCCTGCTGCCTAGTAGGCTGCTGGAGTTCACTATAGGAAAAGTAAATATTGTCATTTCAAATAAAGCACTGTTTATTATATAACAGAACAGAGGCTGCTTTCTATTTTTGAGACTCTGCTAAATTAATTGCGGACAGTAGCCAAAGCAGCTGCCCCGGAGATGGTGTTTTCCAACAGCTACGATTCTTAAAGCTAAACTGGGTTTCATGTTTGTCTATAAAGTGAGAATCACATTGTTCTTTTCATCGAATGTTCTTTGGCTGCTATTGGGATTACGTAAATGGGGTACCATTTGTACTACTTTACCAGCTCATTTTACTCCTGCATTGAGGACAAATGATAAGCCAAGACAGATGAAAGCCAAACTTGAAGGCCTCCATGAATAAGAGTCAGCCCAGATTCTTTTAAATGAAAGAGGAAAAGATGGCCTTAATGCCCATTTCCACCTAAAACAGGGTTTCTAAAATGTTGGTAGTTTGAGATTGGGCTCAGTACTTTTAATAATGTTTCCACATCCATTTTGATCTAATGCCCTACATTTTGAGAAACACTGGTCTAAATTAGTGATAGGGAAAATAAATCTGGACTGAGTGGTGATTTAAGAGAAACAAAGCTTTAGTTAAAAAGAGAATGTTGTTTCAAGAATAACACTTTGCACTTCCATAACACTTTATGTCTTTCAAAGGGCTTCTTACACTTGATCCTCACTTGTGAGCTGGATTAGAAAGAACAATATTGTTATTTTATGAATAAAGAAACTGAGGCAGAGTAGCTAAGTGACTGGCTATGGGGGCTGGAAGCCTGAGCTTTCCCATCTTTGTTTACACCGTTCACAGTCTCATTTTTAGGAGACGAAAACATATAGATAAACCTCAAGCTCTTTAATGACTATAACATATTTCATGGATATTATTTTAATTATCTAACTTTTCTTTCTTCTTTTTTTTCTTTTCTTTTTCTTTTTTTTTGACAGAGTTTCACTCTTGTTGCCTAGGCTGGAGTGCAATGACACAATCTCTGCTCACTGCAACCTCCACCTCCTAGCTTCAGGCGATTCTCAAGCCTCCGCCTCCCAAATAGCTGGGATTACAGGCATGCCTGGCTAGTTTTTTTTTGTTTGTTTGTTTGTTTGTTTCTAGTAGAGATGGGGTTTCCCGATGTTAGCAAGGCTGGTCTTGAACTCCTGATCTCAGATGATCCACCCACCTTGGCCTCCTAAAGGGCTGACTTTACAGGTGTGAGCCATCTCACCCAGCCTGATCTGTTTTCTTATTGATGAACATGCCTTTTTTCCCAGAGATTTTTCTTGTATAACTAATGTTTTATTATTATCTTTCCACACATATCTTTGAGTACTTGTATGAATATTTTATTAGGGTAAATTGCTAAAAGTTAAACCGCTGAGTCAAAGGATATATATATTTACATATGTGTGTTTACATATGGATATATATATATACAGACACATATATACAGACACACATATATTTTATTTATATATATATATATATATATATATATGGTTTTCTTTTTAAGACAGCGTCTCACTCTGTTGCCCAGTGGCAAAATCACAGCTCACTGCAGCTTCCACCTCCTGGGCTCAAGCAATCTTCCCTACTCAACCTATCGAGTAGCTGGGACTGCAGGTGCACACCACCATGCCCAGCTAATTTTTTTATTTTTTGTAGAGACTGGGTCTCACTATGATGCTCAGGCTGGTCTTGAACCCCCAGACTCAAGCAATCCTTCCACCTCAGCCTCCCAAAGTGCTGGGACTACAGGTGTGAGCCACCATGCTTGACCCAGGTAGATGTATTAGTATTTTGTCGACATTTCATGAGATCCAAGATGGCCGATTAACAACAGCTCAGTATTGTAGCTCCCAGTGAAAGCGCAGAGAGGGAGCGGACGCCGCACTTTCAGACGAATTTTTGTTGCCCACAGACTGGGAGATTCCCGGCGGAGGAGCCACATGGGTCACCAGCGCAACTTTTTTGGCCGGCGCGGCTATTTTGCCGGCGCCCCAGCACGGCGCTTCTCGGTGCGGAGTATACGGGACGGGGTGCCCTTTGAGTCTGGCTCAGCTGGACCCATCTCCACAAGGAGAACAGCAATTGGAAGCGCTGAGGACTGAGAGTTTCACAGTAAGCACAGCTGAACCGGGAAGGTCCAGCTGCGTGGGGAAGGGGCATCCGCCAAAGGAAAACTAAGAAACAGAAAAAACTTCATCACCGGGCGGAGAGATCCAAAATGGCCGATTAACAACAGCTCAGGATTGTAGCTCCCAGTGAAAGCACAGAGAGCCAGTGGACGCCGCAATTTCAGACGAATTTCTGTGGCCCACAAACTGGGAGATTCCCGGCAGAGGAGCCAAACGTATCGCCAGCGCGGCTCTTTTGGCCGGCGCAGCTGTTTTGCCGGCACCCCAGCGCAGCGCAGTGCTTCTCAGTGCGGAGTATAGGCGACTGGGCGCACTAAGAGTCGGGCTCGGCTGGTCCCACCCCCACAAGGAGAACAGCAATTGGAAGCGCTGAGGACTGAGAGTTTCACGGTAAGCACAGCTGAACCCAGGAAGGCCACGCTCTGTGGGGAAGTGGCGTCTGCCAAAGGAAAACTAAGAAACAGAAAAAACTTCATCACCAACAAGCCGGACGACCACTCAGACCCAATCTGAAAGTCGGCAATTACAAAGACGACAGGTGGATAAATCCACAAAAATGGGAAGAAACCAGTGCAAAAAGG
>CAUYLG010027408.1:0-14075 GCA_963573385.1 Cacajao melanocephalus | reverse complement strand
TTTTCTTACCACAGTGCCTTCCTCCTGGGCGACCTCTCCCCCTCCTGTACACCCCGCAGCTTACTGAGACCTCAGTAATGCTCACTTCCCTTGCAAAGGGTTTAGTGATGTCCCCTCAAAATTCTTGTCCACCGGGAACCTTGGAAGATGACTGTCACAGACTAATTGCATTTGCTTAAAACTCTTTGGTTGAGACTGGTCACAGTAGCTCACGCCTGTAATCTCAGCACTTTGGGAGGCTGAGGTGGGCAGATCACCTGAGGTGGGGAGTTCAAGACCAGCCTGGCCAATGTGGAGAAACTGTCTTTATTAAACATACAAAATTAGCTGGGCATGGTGGCACATGGCTGTAATCCCAGCTACTTGGGAGGCTGAGGCAGGAGAATTGCTTGAACCCAGGAGCAGAGGTTTCAGTGAGCTGAGATCACGCCATTGCACTCCAGCCTGGGCAAGAAGAGCAAAACTCCATCTCAAAAAATAAATTAATAAACAAACAATAACTACAATAAAAAAAAAACCTCTTACATTGTACCTGGTTGCGGTGGTGCACACCTGTGGTACCAGCTACTCAGGAGGCTGAGAAAGGAGGATCACTTGAGCCCAGGAATTTGAGGCTGTGGTGAGCTATCACTGTGTCGCTGCACTCCAGCCTGGGCAACAGAGCACAACACCAGGTCTTAAGAAAACAAACAAGGTGTTTCTTCCAAAAAGGAATTGAAAGCAGGGACTCTGACAGATACTTGTATTGTTCACTCATGTCCACAGCCGCCAAAAGGTGGAAGCGACCCAAGCGTCCATCAGGAGATGGACAGATAAACACACAGCACTGTGCATCTGTATGATGGAATATTGCTCAGCCATGAAAAGAAAGGGAATCCTGACGCAGGCTGCAACAAGGAGGTACCTTGAGGACGTCCCACTCAGTGAGAGAAGCCAGACACATAAGGACAAATCAGGTGGGTGCGGTGGCTCACGCCTTTAATCCCAGCACTTTGGGAGGCCAAGGTGGGCAGATCATGAGGTCAGGAGTTTGAGGCCAGCCTGGCCAATGTGGTGAAACTTCGTCTCTACTGAAAATACAAAAATTAGCTGGGTGTGGTGATGTGTGACTGTAATTCCAGCTACTTGGGAGGTTGAGGCAGGAGAATCGCTTGAATCTGGGAGGCAGAGGTTGCAGTGAGCCGAGATCACAGCACTGCATTCCAGCCTGGGTGGCAAGAGTGAAACTGCATCTCAAAAAATAACAAAAAAACAAAAAAACCCCAACCTGCTATAAACAAAACTAAAAGAAACACATACACACACACACACACACACACACACACACACACACACACACACACACACACACATGCCAGACTGGGAACTGTAAAAACAGCAGACAAACAGTGACTTTCCACTCTACAGAGACGTTTCTCCCACTCAGCACTGTGGACATCAGGACTGGATCCATCTCTGGGGTAGGGCCGTCCTGGTCACTGCTGGATGCTGAGCAGTGTCCCTGGCCTCCACCCACTCCCTGCCAAGGGCAACCCCCAGTCACACTGAGCTATGATCACCCCACTGCACTCCAGCCTGGGCAACAGAGCGAGACTCTGACTCTAAAATAATAAGAAGAATATAAGAATCATAATTCAGGGCTAGGAGTGGTGGCTTATGTCTGTAATCCCAGCACTTTGGGAAGCTGATGCAGGTGGATCATGAGGTCAGGAGTTCAAGACCAGCCTGGTGAATGTGGTGAAACCCCGTCTCCACTAAAAATACAAAAATTAGCTGGGCATGGTGGCAGGTGCCTGTAATCCCAGCTACTACAGAGGCTGAAGCAGGATAATCACTTAAACCTGGGAGGCAGAGTTTGCAGTGAGCCAATATCACACCATTGCACTCCAGCCTGGGTGAGAGTGTGATACTATGTCTCAAAAAAAAAAAAAAAATTCAGATCTATGTCCAGTAAAAGTAATAAGTAAGTAAAGCTGAGACTCTAACATCAGGCTTTTCCAAGGCTATCATTATGAGGCTCATCCAGTCACAGTGGGCTCTGTATTGGGGCATCCGCCTGGGCGTCCACCTGGCTCACCTCCAATCAGGAGCCCTCAGCCCCTCGACCCCTGCTGGTGGGACAGGGGGGCCTCTCTACCAGGCCTCTAACTTCCAAGCAGACCTTACCTTGGGCCAGGTTGCATCTTAGCCGTCTATGACACGTGTCCCCACGCAGCACGGGGAGTGTGTCTGTGCACAGATCCGAGGGTGTTAGCCCAGCACGGCCCTGCACTTGGTGCCGGATCACTAAAACCATGATGCAGACGGAAGGAAAATTCGCATTCAAGGGCCCACATCATGGCTGTCCTGGGCAACAGACTCCAACCCTTGCTACAGAGTGTCATGGGAGGGTCAAGGTCAAGCCACGGGTTGGCAGAGACAACCTCTGTGGCCTCCACTTGGTTCCACCATGTCCCCTGCCCCCCAGCATCTTATTATAGACAACTGTCCCTGCCTTGTGTGCTTTGAGTCAAAGGCGTCCAAGGCTTGATGAATCACTGATGACAGGATGACAGAGTTGGTGCCTCATCCCTCGCTCTGTGGGAGGCTGACTGTTCAAGCGGTTACTTGACAATGGGCACACACACACACACACACACACAAGAGGGGGTTGTGGGCTGCATACCAGCACGGGGTGCCCAGATCCCCATGCCCCACTGATGGATTCCCGGCCTCGGCCATCGTGGACTTGAGACTCTCTGGGTAGGGAGCCTCCAATCAGTAACGTCAGGTGGTCGCAATCACAGATTTGAAACAGGGATTCGCTGAGAGGACGTCTGTGGGCCTGAAAACGTGGGTCTGTGTACCCGGGCCTGAGTTGCGGCAGTAGTAATCCTGTGGAGAAGAGAACACGAGCCTGCCCTCAACTCACCCGTGAGGCAGCTTCTTCTGCACCCAGGCTTCTCCCGCTCGGCACTGTGGGCATTTGGGGCTGAATTCTCCCTGGTTGTGGGGCTGCCCTAGGTGCTGCAGGTGCTGAGTGGCACTCCTGACCTCCGCCCCACGGCATCTGCCAATAGAGGCAGCCACAACTGTCTCCTGGGTGCAAAATCGCCCCAGGTTGAGACCCCCACCAGGATAGGGTATTCCACGGACCCCCAACAGACTCTGTGTCCCATGATCCTCTACCCTGCTGAGTTCCCAGGAGGCTGCACATGTTGAAATCCACACCCTGAGTGGGGAGGGAGAGAGGAGGAGAATCCCAGGAGCTGGGGGTTCCCTGGTTTACACTGTCTGCCCCGTTGGGAGTTTATTCTGGTGCCCACTGTGAATAGGAAGATAACTCGATTCTTCCCCCTAGATGATGAACCCAGAGTTTCTCCCAGTCAGCACTGTGGACATCTGAGGCCCGATCATTTCTTGCAGTGGGGCCGACTTGGGCACTTTGGGGTGATGAGCAGTACCCCTGGCTTCCACCCACTCCCTGTCAGGAGTACCCCCAAGTCATGAAAAACACAGATGTCCTAGAAATTGCTCAGTGTCCCTGGGGGTGGGGGGCAGGATCACTCCAGGTGACCCCCTGCTATAGAAGGTCAAGGTCACATTCAAGCTCCCCTGCCACCAGGAAGCACCGCCTTGTCCTGGGCTACAGATGCAGAAGCTGCAGGGTACAGGGAGAGGCTTCTGGGCCCTGGGGGCTGAGGCAGAGCCCCTGATTTCAGCACGGCACCCCATGATTACTTGTGGGTTGCATGCATTTTCTAGGGGGTGGCAGTGGTGGGCTATGTGACCTGAGAGCACACAGTTTTCAGGTTCTGGCTGTATATCTTGGCAATTCTTTCAAGAGAACCCAGTGTCTTGGGTAGAGGGAAGACTCCCAGTGTGGGGAAGGCAGCAACAATGAGGATGATATTTGTTGGACATTCGCAGCGTACCTGACACTGCTGAGCAGTCATTATTTAATCCTCACCACAATCTAATAAGAAAGGCACGATCGTTTTTTATAAAGAAACAATAACCATTTTTTTTTTTTGGTTAAATGATGTTGGAACATTTGAACATCCATAGGCAAGAAAAATAATTTAGTGGAAGTCTCACATTTTAAAAAAGCTTTACTCAATATATATTACTGACTTAAATTTAAGCCATAATATTATAGAACCTAGAGAAAAACAATTTGAGAAAAATTTAGGGCTAATAATGTTCTTAAACTTAACACCAAAAACATGATCTATAAAAAATAATAGATTGGACTTCATCAAAACTAAATACTTTGGCTTTGTGAAAAATCCCATAAAATTATGAAAAGATAAGTCACAGACCACAAGAATATATTTGCAAACTATATGTTTAATCCAGAACTATTATCTAGAATATATAAAAAACACTTAAAATACAAGTTAAAAGAAATCCAGGTAGCAAATAGGCAAAATACAAAAAAAGATATTTTATTAAAAAAGATATACATGATAAATATCCACATAAAAAGCTACTTGAAATCATTATCAATCAATAAAATTAAAATTATTTGCTATCATTGTATTATCACTAACAGACTAGCTAAATTTAAGAAAATGACATCGAATACTTGTGAAAATGCTAGGAAAGGAGGTCATTCATATCATACATTGCTGGCGGAGTGGTAAACGGTACAGCCACTCTAGAAAACACTCAGTCTGTTTCTTAAAATAAACAAACATAAACTCCAAACATGACGTACCATATGACCAATGAATGCACTTCTGGGCACTTGAAAATTTATGTTCACACAGAAACCTGTATACAAATCTTTACAGAATTTCTCATAAGTGGAACTACATGCCCTTATAAAGGGCTTGAGAGGAAGGTCGCCCTTTCTTGTCTTCTGTTTTCCTCCGAAGGAACCATGTTGGAAGCAGAGAGCAGTGCTCACCAAACAAATCTATAAGCAGCTGGATCTTGGACTTCCCAGCCTCCAGAACTGTGAGAAAATAAATTTCTGTTCTTCATAAATTACCCAGTGTCAGGTGTTTTTTTTTATAGCAGCACAAAACAATGATAAGTTTACATAACATTCTTTTTTTTTGTACGTATAAGTTCATGCCAGTTTTATTTGTAACAGCACAAATTTGGAAACAACCCAAATGTTCATTAACAGATGACTGAATATAAAAACTGTAGCATACCTGTGAAATGAAATACTACCAAGCAGTTAAAATGAATGAAGTATCGATACACACAACCATGTGAATGAATCTCAAAAAAAAAACATTCTGAATGAAATAAGTCAAGCAACAACAACAAAAATGTTACACTGTGTAGTTCCATTTATACAAAATTCTAGGAAATGTAAACTAATAGATAAGACCAGGAAGTCGACCAGTGGTTTATTTGGGATGGGAGAGTCAGTATTAGTTTCAGGGGAGTAAACATACACCAAAACCTATTAAATGGTACATTTTAAACATGTACAGTTTATTTGGTGTCAATTTTTTCTTATTATAGCAGTTAACAAAAAGATAATAACATTAGCAATAATAAGATAATAACAATAATAAAACATAACATTCTTAAAATGGTATCATCAGAGAAATGTAAAGATCCTAGTGGCTCTGAGGGTTGAGTATGAGGGAAGTGGGTATGCCTGTGAGAGGGTGGAATGAGGGGTCCTCATGATGACGCAAACGTTCTGCGCCTTTACTGTGTGAGTGCATTCTGCTGGTGGGGATACTGCACTATAGGTTTTCAAGTTATTCACATTGGGGAAGCTGAATAAGGGGTAAAAGGATCTCTCCATATTGCTTCTTTCAACTAGATGTGATTCAATAATTCCCTCAATAGAAACACTTTAATTTTAAAAATCCAGCTTCAGTTATGTAAGATGCGTAAGTCCTAGAGATGTGATATAATAGCATGAGGACTATAGTTAATAATACTGTGCTGTATGCTTACAATTTTCTGAGAGAGTAGATGCCAAGTGTTTTCACCACACATAGAAACAGTAACTATGTGAAGAGATGGGTAAGTTGATCAGTTTGACTGTAGTAATGAACTCACTAGGAATATGTCGTATTCGTCAGGGTCCTCCAGAGAACAAATAGTGTAGTGTGAGTATATATATATATATATATATATGAGGAGATTTATTATAGAAATTGGATCACATAATTATGGGGGCCAAGGAGTCACACAATATGCTGTCTGCTACTTGGAGACCCAGGAAAGCTGTTGTGTAATTGAACCCAAGCTTTCTAAGTGTTGGGGGAAAATCTGGGAGTCGATCATATGCCAAGCTGGGGTAATTTGCAGTCAATGATGCCCAATGCTAAGGGTAATTTGCAGCCTGGCTCCTGTGCATGCCACTCATGGAGACCTGTCCCATTTTGAAAAAAATTTGATTTTCTAAGTGTGCATTCACTCTCTTTTCTCCTCCCTGGCTCCTGGATTTACTCATAGGGATTGAACTGCAGGGGCAAGAAGACGCAGTTCTTTGGAGATCAGTGAGATCTTCTGAAATTCTAAACCTTCGGGGGAGTTCCAATGGTCCAGCCCTTACACAATCACTATACTCACACCCCTGCTTGCACCTGTACACTCTTCCTTGCCTGCTGCTGGGTCAGCTAACCAAGCTTTACCTCTGGGCAGGCCTCACTGGTACCATCCTAATCCCTGGTCTCAGACCTTCTGGCCTGGGTGGGCCTGACCTCACTGGGCCACATCCTCCACCCCAGGCCTGAGGTTAGAACAGGGGCCTCCATCTGGAGGTCTAGTCTGAGTCCCCACAGCTTCAGCCTGCGCCAGTGGTCTCTGGTTCTGGTTGTGGCCGGGGGGTCTACCTCTTGCCACTGCCTGGCTGGCTGTGTAGTCACTGCACTCTGAGAGTCAGTCCTCAGTATAGTCCCCGCTGTTCCCTGCCTCCTAGCCTGGGAGCCTTCTCTCTATCGGAACCATCTGGAGCCACAGGGAGAAAATGTGTGGTGTGGGAAAAAGACTGTAAACTTCTGTCCTAACTGCTGTTCTAGTGCCTGCCTAAAGTCACTGGAGCCCAAATTGCTTCATACATTTTAAAACCAATTTGGAGCTGGCCGAGTAATGATTGCAAAGCATCATTTAGTCAGTCAGGACGGCTGCGTCCTCCCTTTCCCCCAAAAAATAAAAACAAGAACCTCAAACATTACAAAGTGTATCTTCATTGTACAGGCATCTGTTGTTTCCTGCAGCGATCAGCTGTCACTGAATCCTCAATTTTATTTTGTTGTGTGGCTAAGACTAATTTTCTTTCTTTCTTTTTTTTCTTTTCTTTTTCTTTTTTTTTTTTGAGACAGTCTCATTCTGTTGCCCAGGAAGGAGGATAGTGGTGTGATCTTGGCTCACTGCAACCTCTGCCTCCTGGGTTCAAGCAATTCTCCTGCCTCAGTCTCCTGAGTAGCTGGAACTATACGCACCCGCCACCACACCTGGCTACTTTTTGTCTTTTTAGTAGAGCAGGGTTTCATCATATTGGCCAGGCTGGTCTGGAAGTCCTGACCTTGTGATCCACCCGACTTGGCCTCTCAAAGTGCTGGGATTACAGGCGTGAGCCACCTTGCCGGGCAAGACTAATTTTCTAATGAAGGCCCATGTGTGATGCCAAGCAGGCTTGCCTGACTCTGTGGAAGTCTCTGGTCCTGCTTTGTCTAACAATCTTGAATGTGCTGGACAAGCACCTGTCAGAAGTGGCAGGTGACAGGATGGTGGAGTAGGCATGAGGGGAGCAAGTGACCTCAATCCCAGCTCTGCAGGAAGGCTCCAGCCCAGCAGGACCCCAGCCCTGCATACCTGAGTCTCGCCCTTCCTCCCCAACCTGGTGCAGCTCTGACACCCCAGAGAGGAGGCTACAGACAGAGCGCTGGCGGCTCCTGTCCTGCTCTGCCAGGCAGGCTGCCCAGGAGACAGTAGCGGGCTCAGTGGTGGGTGCTCCAGGTTCTGGGCCAGGTGGGAGCTGGCACTGCAGGGAGCAAGGGCGAGGAAGGTGGTGGTGCTTGTGTAAATGTACATGTGCACACGTGTGTAGATGTTGGTTTCTTCTGCATTTACTCTTGCATGCTAACTTTCAACCTCCCAAAACAAAAATTGTAACTCTCTGCAAAGTGATATACCTGGGATTCTTCACTAAAGATGCAGCTCAGACCCGGCCTCCTCTCCTGGGCTCCAGGTGCAAATGGGGAGGGGCAGTGCTGAGAGACGCTTGGAGAGTCCCCTTAGAGAGGCTGGGCTTGTGGAGAGGGAATGTTCTCGCATTTTAAACAGCGGGGGAGGACACTTCACACTGAACTTCCTTCCTGAGCTTCCTCTTGTTTTTCCTGTGGCTCACAGGCATCTCACAGACCATGCCTTTAGGAATTAAGACGTCCCTCAGGTCCTTAAACGATCGATGCTGCTGTGTGTGCATGTGTGTACACAAGTGAGTGTGTGCTTGTGTAAGTGTTCATGTGCGTGCATGTGTGTGTACCTGTGTGTAGGTGTTGGTTTCTTCCTTACTCTTTACCCTCCCGTACTAACTTTCTACCTCCAAAAATAAAAATTGTAACTCTCTGCAAAGTGATAGACCTGGTCATGGTATAAGCTATGTCTTTATTCATTTTTCTTTTGCTAATAATGTGTCTTAGAAACATTTAATGACCACCTATAATCTGCCTAAAATGGTGCTAGGTAGTGGTAATTAAGTCATACACAGTACATTTACTCAACATGTTTTTTTACAATCTCGTTGGGGAGCCACATATATATAATACAAATATAAATGAGCATTTCCAATTATAAATGCTCTTTTATATTTGTATTATATATGTTTCTTCCACAGAGAGAACCAGGTGCTGAGAGAAAGAGAGCATTACAGGGCAGATCTAAATTAGGCTGTGGGAAGTAATTGGTCAAGGAAAGCCCTTTCGGAAGAAGTAATATCTTGTCCGCTGATTTAGGCAACACTGAATAAATATTTATTAAGCATTCACTGCTCTTGGTGTTGCGGGCACAACATTAAACTAAAAGTACAAAATTATGTGTCCTCATGGACTTGCATTTTAATTAGGAGAGACAGATAATAAACCAAATAAGTCATCGATGACATAGCAGATGGCGGTCAGTGCTATGGAGATTGTGGTGTGTTTGTCAATATTATCATTTCTTGTTCTTCCATTATTAAAAAAAAAATCCCTGATTTGTAGTGTTTGTCAATTTTTGTGGTGTAAATGTCTCTACTGTGGTCAAATTCAAATTGCCGAAATATATTTAAAAAAAAACTCAGAGTCTAAAATTTTCAGAAAATGCTAACAATTAGCTCTCGTGCGGTGATGGGAGCTGGCTTCAGCACTCCACTGGGGAGGGCAGACAGTGACTGGGGAGGGCGATAGCAATTTTGGATACTTTGACTAGCATTTTCACATTTTCCCCTCACCCCAGGTGCTTAAACACATTAGTATTCTCTAATATTATGATTTCAACTTTTCTAGACTCCACATATAAGTGAGATCATACAGCATCCGTCTTTCTGTACCTGGCTCATTTCACTTCGTAAAATATTCCCTAGGTTCATTCATGTTGTAGCAAATGTCAGCATGTCTTTCTCTTTTAAGAAAAAATATTGTATATGCTGTGTATAGATGCCACATTTTTTTCATCCATTCATTCTTCGAGAAACACTTAGGTTGTTCTTTTTTTCTTGGCTACTGTGAATAGTGCTTCAGTGGACATTGGGGTGCGGATATCTGTTTGACAGACTAATTTCATTTCTTTTAGATATATACACAGTCGTGGCATAGCTAGATCTAATGATTATTCTACTTTTAATTTTTTGAAAAACTTTCATACTGCTTCATATGATTGTATTAATTTACATTCCCACCAACGGTGTCCAAAGTTTCCCTCTTTTCACATCATTACTCACACTTGCTATCTTTTGTCTTTTTCATAACAGCCATTCTAACAAGTGTGAGATTATATTCTACTTTGACTTTCATTTGCATTTTTCTGATGATTAGTGATGTTTAGCCATTTTTCATGTATATGTGTGTCATTTTATGTTTTCATTTGAGAAATAAAACCGCAATTTTAATAGGGTGGTCAGGGAAAGCATCACTGCGCAGGTAAGATGTGAGCCGTGATTGGAAGGAGATAAAGGAGCAAGTCCTCAGGCTACCGGGGAAAGGGTGTTCTAGGCGGTCTCAAACAGACCTGACCTTCAGCACCACACACTGTGAAGCCCCTTTCCCTTGAAAGTGTGATGGGTATAGTGACTTGCTTTTAACCAAATGGATGTGGCAAAAGCCATGAGACGTCCCTTTTATGATTAGGTTAAAATAGATTTCACTTTTTTCTTTCTAGCAGACTCTCTCACTTTCCCACTTTTGTAAAGAAAGTTTACCCATTGGAAAGGCCCTGTGACAAGTAATGGAGAGAAGTCTCTGGCCAACACTCAGTAAGGACATGAAGCCCTAAGCCCTACATACAGCCCACAAGGAGCTGAGTCCTGCCCACAACAACATGAGCCTCAAAGCATATCCTTCCCCAGTTGGGCCTTCAAATGAGCCCCAGCATGTTGGGGCTTTGATTGCAGGCTTGGGAGAGACCCTGAGTCAGAGAGATGAAGTAAGCCATTCTCAGGTTCCTTACATGGGGAAGCCGTGAGTTAAGAAATGTGTGCAATGGGAAGCTGCTACATTTGCTGTGATTTCTCACTGGGTGATAGGAAGGCATGCGCAGTCTGCAGGAAGAGCAAATGCCAAGACCCCAAGGCATGACTGTGCTGGTTACTTTAGCATGGCTGGAGCAGAGCAATGGAGAGGAGAGGGGGAAGGGATGAGATGGGAGAGGGAACCAAGGCTGGATGATGTAGGACTTGCAGGGCACTCAAGCTGACATTTGAGAGTAGTCAAAGCATCCAGGGAATTCTGAGGGAAAGTGGCACAGGGCATGTGCTTTCTTCTCCCCACACCATTTATGCTTCTAGTCCTGGGCTCCAGGGCTGGGAGGAGAGAGTTAGGATCCCCTGTGCATTCTGCATTGTGAGACTGGAAGACTGGAATAAGCAGCTGAGTATCGCAGAGCCAGAGCCAGAGCCAAGCCTGTGCTGACAAGCTCGACATCTTGAATCCATGAATGGGGATAGCCTTCACGGTGGAGGAAGCAGACCGACTTTAGAGCATAATGCCTGCGCTGCTGCCTCAGCTGCTCTGGTCACAGCCACGTGACTCTGGTCAAATGGCTGTCTCTGTGAACCACAGATGACCCCAAAGTAAACGTGAACAGCAACACCAGCCTTCTTCCGCATTTCTTAAGAGGATCAAACAGGATTGATGCAAACATATTTAAGCACTGTAAAGGGCTAAAACGTTCTAAAATCTTCTCATTTTCAAGTCCCAGGACCCTGAAATCCAAACATGAAAGTCTCCTTGGGCTGCCCAAAGCAGAGAAGACATTTCTGAAGAGTATCTGGGTTAAGGAGGGAGAAGCTGGGTGTGGCTGGGAGCTCTCTGCATGGGGCACTTGGCTCATGAGGTTCTGTGCATGAACTCATGCTCAACAGCTGCTTTTGGATTCCACTGAGGATGGAGCCAGAGAGAAGAGACTGAAAGGACAGCAAGTAAAGTGTAGGTGAAACAATCACAATGAAGGCAGGGGACCTGGGAGAGACCAGCAAGAGCACTCCTAAGAGGGAGAGAGCAACTTTCTTGGAAGCAGAGAAAGAGGTAAATAATAGCCAACTGCCACATCTCAGCCAAGGATTCCTGAAGCAACAGAAGAAGGCAAAAGGAAGAAGAATTTAGTTTTTTAAGGCTCACTTAAATTTGATTATTTTTTGCTATCGCTTTAACAACAATTTATGGATTACCTTTATGGATTATCAGAGTTGACTCAAGTTGGAGAGGAAGATGCAATTTGAATGGGGTTTTGAAAAGTGCTCACCTCCAAGGGCAGGGAAGGTGTGAGCCTTGTCTGACAGGCATACTCTGTGGCATCCTGAGAGCAGGAGAGCGCCTTCTCTCCACAAACTCACTCTCTTTGTGCCACGTAAGCCTTTCTTGGCAGCCGGGCAGCAGGAGGGGAACTTTCCCTAAACTGTTCCATAGTGTTTCTATGGAAACCATCTGCTTTCTGGCAGATTCCCTAATGGCCTGGGGATCATGAGAGCCTCTTAATATTGTGTTTTCTACAAACCTTATATCCCTCTCCCTGGAAGGAGGGGCCCATGGATGATTTTCCAGGTGGCGCCCTTCCCTACTGTAAAGCGGAAGCCATGCGTCAGCAGCCTCGCTCTGTACACGCCAGGCTCTGCCAGGATTTTGAGAAAGGGTTTGTAGGGATCCCCTAACCCAAACCCAGGGATGACAGAGTCAGTTTCCAGCCTACTCCAGAGGACAATGCACTCAAAGCAAGGACGCCAGCGAGAAGCCCAGCATGGAGGCCGGAGGAATGCACTACCGGGGCAGACTGGATAACAAGACCAAGAAGCTGCAAATCGTTCTGTAGAGACGCTGCGTGGTTTACAAGAGAGCAGAAGTTGCTGATGAAAACACTATTAGGTTTAAGCAACTCAGGAGGTGAGTGAAAGAGAAATCAAAGAAAAGGTTGTAGATTGTATCCATGTGATGATGGGCGGGATGCCCAAGATCACCTCTCAGATATCTTACAATACCACAATTTTGTGACTGCCCAGAATCAAATGAAATAGACTGAAGTTGGTTCATACCGTGTGCAGGGTCCAACCCTCATCCAAATAACCTTGGAATGAAAACAACAACAAAAATTTTCAACCAAAATGACAGTGTACTAGAAAACTGGCTTTACCCTCTCTCACTGAAAACCAAAACCAGTGATTATCCAGTGACAAGCGTGTACCAGAAATATCTCAGAATCCAACACTGAGGCTGTGCCCATCCCTGAGACAACAGAGAAGTAAAACCTCTCAAGCGGAGCGTGGCAGAAGAGACCTCTAGACAGGCTGCTGCTCCCACAGGCTGACAGGCATTGCACAGAAAGGCCCCCTGGACTCAGTTTCCGCACTGGAAAAAGTGGGATCCAGCTGGTAGCCAGCTTCTTCACTTTCTTGGGTTCCTTCGCAAGAAAGCCACTCCTTTCTCAGCCTGCAGGAAGCACCCTCAATGCCTGTTGGGTGAGAATTCGTGAGGGCGGCCGGGGAAGAACAGCAGGCGTGGGCTAGCAACACCAGGGCAGAGCTCTCTGTCTCTGTCCGCTGCTCATCGTGGCCGCAGGCCAGACAGGCTGGCAGCAGCACCGTACTGCAGGAGACGCACCGCCAGGGTGGGCGCTCCCAGCAGGAAGCCCTGGCCAGCCTCCCCGCACTGCCCACGAATCCCCCAGGGGACTGCCCCTCTCTATCTGCAAAAGGCTATGCTGAGAACTGGCCCGAGAGCCTCAGCAAGCCTGGGCTTCGGGCTCCATCTAGTGCTGAGAGGAAGGCAGCAGTCTCGGGCTAAGGGAACTCAAAAAGCAGGACCCCTAGACAGACATACTCGAGCAAAATCAACACAAATCGGACAGGGAAGTCCGAAAGAGACAACAAAGGCAAATGAAATATTCAGTGCAAATACGCAGATGCACATCCATAAGAAATCAGAATAGACACGAAATGGACAAAGCAAGGTGTCAGTGACAGCCCAACTAGATGGTGATAGGTGAGCTCTTAGATGAAGTATCGGAAAAGCAATTAAAAAAAACTCAGCAAGCTCCCAGACAACACATAAAAGAAATGAAGAAATTTGTCAGAGAAATTTAAGGAAGAGATTACAATAATAATAATATTCAGCAGCAATTCTGGAGCTAAGAACGACACCGGACAAACTGAAAAATGCATTACAGGGTCTTAACAGCATAACTGGTCATGCGGAAGAATCAGTGAGCTTAAAGACACCCTATGTGACAATACACAGAGGATTAAAAAAAATGAAAAGGAGTGAAGAATGTTTATGAGATTTAGAGAATAGCCTCAAAAGGGCCAATCTAGGAGTCATTGGCCTTTAAAGGGGTTAAGAAATGGCAAAGCTGTTCATTGCAGCACTGTTTACAATAGCAAAGTCTTGGAACCAACCCAAATGCCCATCGATGATAGACTGGACAGG